>JACXGM010037455.1:0-11099 GCA_016801145.1 Umbra pygmaea
ATTCGATCTACCTCTAAATCTAAGATTTCTTTGCACTAATTGTACATGTACCTACATCTGCCTCGTTCAATTTCGATTGTATTTCAACTGTATTTTTTATCTTTTGTCTTTATTGTACCCTTTGTGTAATACTTGTGTATTTGTATTTATGTGTAACTCTGTCTGTACTTGCACCTTTTTTGCCTTATCTTGGCCAGGTTGCCGTTTTAAATGAGAAATTGTTCTCACCGTGCCCACCTGGTTAAATAAAGTTTAAATAAAAATAAATAAATAAATAAATCCTCAGAATGACATTTTGAATTTGGGTGAAATGTTGTCAGTAGTTCATGGGGGAAGAAAATTAAACTTTCATTTTACCCAAACACATGAAGACAATATTATTAAAAATTTGGGGGGTATTTCAGATTGTGGTTTTAGCAACAACCATTCACTGATATGTCTAATTGCACTGGGGAGAAATAAGCATTTGGAACATTTTCTGTTGTTCCATGGATGATGGCTTTTTATATATTGTGCTTAACTCAAGGTTGCTTCAACTCAGAGTTGACTGAACTAATTGTTACCACTTATTCAGAAACTGTTTACTCTTGGGTTTGACAGCTCAGAGTCAGTCAACCTAGAGTTGTGGTTTTAAAGTTTGTCAACCCTGCTACTGAAATACCCCCCATGTCAGTAAGTTTATGAAATATTTTTTTTACCTATGATTTTGCTGTGGCAAAACAAAAAGTCGGTAGTGTCTGGAAAACAATTGCAGCAGTGTGAACACAGACTAGAAGTAAGAAGTTGGTACCTCCCGCAGAGGTGCTAAATGCTTTTGCGACAAAGTTGCAAAGGATCGCCAGGAGTTGTTGCAGTGAGCAGGAGCTTTAAGAGACCACAGCAAATCTTTCTTAAATTAACTCCTGGGGCCTCATTTATAAAACTTTGCGGTGGATTTGCATCAGAAGTGGCGTACGGACGAAATATAGGACGTGCGTACGCAAAGAAATATTCAGATTTATAAAACCGTGCGCACGCACGTCCTACGCCATTTTCCCTTTATAAATCACAATCAACTATAAATGTGGCGCAGCTTTGCGGCTGCATGTCACCCCTATAATTGCCCATAAATAGTCAGTGAAACGCCCCAAAATTAATATTCATTGATTGAGAAATCATGGCAAACAGAGAGAAGAAAACCAAGAAATAAACTTCACTCAATGTGAAGTAGAAAATATTGTTGGCGAGGTGGATAAAGGAGGAAAATGTTGTTTGAAGGGCAAAGTGTGCCTATTACCAATGCCGAAATTGCCCACTTGTTACTGCGTTTCATCCTTGGGAGGTGGATCAGTGCGTCATGCCTCCTGTGCGTTATGGATGAGCCAGAGTCAGGCTCACAAAGACAATTGCATTTTCCGATGCCAATCTTGTAGTTGCACAGCACAGCGAGTATATATTTCATCTGTGGTAAGTAATCCGTGCTTCGTGCAATATTAACCATATACAGAGGTTGACATGCATTTTCTGAATGATTTTGTCGTTCGTTTGACAACCTCAAGTAGGCTATAACAGAAGTGGTGGCAGATTAAGGTAGGACCTAATAGCAATTCTCGTTTGGGTTTTGGCATTTTGATGTGAGTCATCCACATCAATGATCAAACTTTTATTAGCGGATGTAATTATGTTTTTAGAATAGTCAACGTCAAAGACGTATGACAGTAACTGTAGTGGAAACTTCATTTATGATTGGTGAGTTATGTCACTTTTCAATTAGAATTCGTCACGTTACAGAGCCAGACAAGACTTTGCGTACGGCCCGCACATTCTCACGTCTGCTCAAAAGTTTCCGTAACGGCCCGCATATTCTCACGTCAAGTAAATTTGTATACATCACACCGTGTGCATGGAATCCAGCGTACGCAAGTTTTCGTGCGTACTCAACGTTTATACATGAGGCCCCTGGACTGCAGGCTGGCCATTTCAGTACCCGAATCCTTATTCTACTCAGCCATGATGTTGTATTTGATGCAGTAAGTGGTCTGGCATTGTCATGTTGGAAAATACAAGGTCTTCCCTGAAAGAGACAACGTCTGGATGGGAGCATATGCTGTTCTAAAACTTGGATATATCTTTCAGCATTGATGGTGCCTGTCCAGATGTGTAAGCTGCCCATGCCACACGCACTCATGCAACCCCATACCATGAGAGATGCAGGCTCCTGAACTGAGCGCTGTTAAAATCTTGGGTTGTCCTTGTCCAGGCGCGCTTCTAGCGGGGTGGCAAACACGTTCGCCTGGCAACACTATATTATTTCGGCAACACAAACTCTGATTTGTCCATACAGAATAATAGTGCTTGTTGTATTTCATTGCAGTTATCATTGTGAATTCATTGCAAAAACAAACATTTAACATGTTTTCAATTACAACGTTTCGTGCACAGATTTTAATTGAATATATTGTCAGTGTCTCATGACAACACGATACATTTGAAAAACATTCACTAGCATCTGTTTTATCCAACAATAGACTAACTTAAGCAACATATGAACATAGACCCACCAACTATCTACGCAGTAGGGATGCTCATTTCGGGTAATTTTCCTGACCGACAACCGAAACTTGTTATCCGATTATTAACCGTTAACTGATAAGATTAGAAGATTCAATTGGTTTTAAATAAAAAATTTAATTGACGAGTGTCTGTGACCCGTTAAATATACAAACAATTTTTTTCACAGATTTATTTTAATGTGCAAACAGCATACAGAACAGATCAACAACAGCTGCCGGTTGCATCAGCTTTGCGTATAAGTTCACTCGGGTGCAAATTCCACACTAAACGATACGTTGAAACTAGTTTCATACTGAAGCTGTGTCGATGTTTGGTTTCACCACGGAGACTTAAGGTTCAACTTAGCTACACTGGCGTAAAGTCCACACCAACCAAAATATTGTTGCAGAAAATCTGTCGCAGACATTTTCCCTTTCTGTTGTCAATCAAAGGAAAGTAGCCTTGATGCAGTGTTTACCGAGTTGTCAAATTATAGAATGAAAACAATCTGTGAAAATCTGGAACACGGTTGTTGTTTACAGGATGCCTACTGCAAATAAGGGCTATATTTCATTAACCCAAAACAAAATGTTGATAACGCTTGCTATGTGTTATGTTACTAACTATGCAATATCTGCCGAGCGCACCCATTCCATTGAAATTACCATTACGTTCCTCTCAGAAAATAAAGTGTGTGTTGTCAATCACTGTGTGTGTTGTTTTTAAGGTAACATGATGAATTATAGCCGATAAAATAATATATGCTTCCCAATACTATAGCGTTATACGTTTCTGTACATGACAAAATGAAAGTGCAAGTTAATATTCAGTCATCATAAATGTCCAAGGGTTGTCATTTCAAATGAAGAACACGTTGCAGACGCAAAACAGGCAGCCGGTATATATTTCGCTCCTCATTACCTAGGCTATATCTCCCCACCTTTAAAAACGGTAGGGTCTGGTTGCGTGTGTCATCGCGCCACGTGATTTAACAAATATAGGCTATATTTACATAAAAAATAAACAAAAACTTCTAAACCGTTTAACTGATAGTATTAATCGGTCAAATGTTTTACTTTCGGTTAACGGTTAAACGGTCAATATGAGCATCCCTACTATGCAGTGAATTGACAATGTTTATTGTCATTAATTACGAGCGCTATTGTTTTGAAAGGTAGAATCAGAGTTTGTGCCGACATAATATAGTGTTGCCAGGCGAACGTGTTTGCCACCCTGCTAGAAACGCGCCTGTCCTTGTCCTCTTTAGTCCAGATGACATGGCGTCCTAGTTTCCCAAAACACACTTCAAATTTTGATTCGTCTGACCACAGAACAATTTTCCACTTTGCCACAGTCCATTTTAAATTAGCCTTGGCCCAGAGAAAACACCTGCGCTTCTGGATCCTGTTTAGATATGGCTTCTTTTTTGACCTGTAGAATTTTAGCCAGCAACGGCGAATGGCACGGTGGATTGTGTTTACCTACAATGTTTTCTGGAAGTATTCCTGAGCCCATGTTGTGATTTCCATTACAGTAGCATTCCTGAATGTGATGCAGTGCCGTCTAACGGCCCGATGTTAACAGGAATCCAGTATGGTTTTCCAGCCTTGACCCTTACGCACAGAGATTGTTCCAGATTCTCTGAATCTTTGGATGATATTATGCACTGTAGATGATGATAACTTCAAACTCTTTGCCATCTTTCTCTGAGAAACTCCTTTCTGATATTGCTCCACTATTTTTTGCCGCAGCATTGGGGGAATTGGTGATCCTCTGCCCATTTTGACTTCTGAAAGACACTGCCACTCTGAGAGGCTCTTTTCATACCCAATCATGTTGCCAATTGACCTAATGAGTTGCAAATTAGTCCTCCAGCTGTTCCTTATGTGTACTTTTAACTTTTCCGGCCTCTTATTGCTACCTTTCCCAACTCCAAAATGAGCCAATATTTGGCATGAAATTTCAAAATGTCTCACTTTCAACATTTGATATGTTATCTATGTTCTATTGTGAATGACATGAGTTTGAGATTTGGACATTATTCCATTCCTTTTCACTCACAACTTTTACAGTGTCCCAACTTTTTTGGAATCGGGTTCGTATAATTCCTAATCATTGTGTATGGTAGCCTTCACAATATTAATTATTTCTTTGTAGAACCACAAATGTCATTGTTTAACATAATTAAAACATTTTACATGCTATTTATTTAGCAGGAATTGAGGACTAACAGTAATTAGTTCACAAAATCAGTCAGATTGTTCTGCTTTGGTCCTTGTAGGGAGAGTGGAAAGGAAGGACAGGTGGAAGACTGGACAGGAAGATGCGTGACATAGATAAGAGCAAGACAGGGCAGTTAGAAGAGAGTGAGAAACTAAGGGAGAGAAGAGTGAAGGGACAAAAGAAAAGGAATTCAAGTGAACGGAAAAGGACAAGAAAAAGTTAAATGATAATGTATTCTTTTGTAAATTGCTTAGCCAGTGTGTCCAACCATAATGGTTATTGTCCAATTCCAGACAATCCCTCTTACAAATATGAATATATATTTCTACTGGTATGCTTCCTAGTGAGATTAATGCAAAAATATTAAGAAAAAACTATTCTACCTGTGTGTCCATGGTTAAAATTCTAAAGTGCAAAATAGTTCAGGCTATAGCAAAAATATTTCTATCCACAGAAAAGAATAATCATGTCTAACCTCTGAATTTATTTTCAAAGTGCACCAAATTGATGCATTTAAATGTTAAAATACACAAAACTTTCTTAAAGGGGAACATGCCCATGGACCCCCCTTAGGGGGGCTTGTGCCCCAGTGCAGGTCTAGTGACGCACCTGGGGCAGTGTCCCCGTTTTAAGTTTACAAAGATAAAACATGACATGATTTGGAGGAATTTAGACTTCTGAGCTGAAAAAGTCCCCGGGTTTTGTCTCAGAAATCTGGTCACCTTACTCCACGTTGGTCTAAATACATCCATTGTTTGTTTAACGTTAGTGAATACTTTACACAATAAATGGCGTGGAGTGAGCGGCAACAGTTTGTGTTGTCGTAGCAACCGGGAGCAACACTGCGCGTTCATGAGCACAAGTATAGACCCCTTGCAAGCCGGGTGAATTCACCGGTAGTGCCGCCATGTTGGAGAGAGTGGATTTTGTAAACAAAGGCTGTGAATAGTGGAACATGCATAAGAAATCGACAGTGCTGCATATTAAGGACATCAATGGCTAAGAAATTTAAGAAAGAGATACGTGTTTATATCGAGATCATTTAAATCAGAGTGAAAAAGCCAGATATTTTCAGAAATTAACTCTGACAGAAGGCAAGGACCCTCTAGATTCAGCAGGAGTAAAATTGTGGACACAAAATTGTTTTACCGTCTGTGAAATACTTTGACATTGTAAACTACTTGGTCTTCAACACCAGTTCATATACGAAGGAACAGCTTAGGTGTTACAAAGGGCTAGATGCTTCTAACCAGATTGTGTGTAGGTGCGTGTCTGATCAGGCAGCGTACTGTACAAATACAAGGACAACAAACATGTTGTGGTTTCAGCTACGGTAAACTTTAACTTCATTTGCATATGGATATTATTAATATTGACAACTTTACCGAGATTGTATTGAAAGATTTAACAACATTAGTTAATATAATTTCTATACAATGTAATACTGGTAGTCTACATTTGTATTTCATGCAGTGTAACCTCATGCAAATTACAATCTTTCTGTGCGGTACATTCATTGAGTAGATACATGTATTTACCTATACAATATTGAGTAAATACAGTCAATAAATAAATTAAAACAATTCTACTTACTATTGACGAAATGGTCAGAACAGACACAAACATTTGCCAAGTTCTTTGCCAAAGTTTACTTCCCTGGTTAGTTATGTCTTGATGACGATATTAATAATGTCCATCCGGGGGTGAACGATTGTGACAGCCTTCTACGTAAACAATTAGCCGTGATCATAGGCATTTTCAATATTTTAACCGAGTTTAATAAGAGTATCACGCCTACCACCGCTATGCTCCTATCTCTGAACAAAAACTCTCTCTCCAACATGGCCGAATGCCGGGTTAGTGACGTCACGTGAAAAGGGTCAATACCGTAGTTCGTTCTCTTAATACATGGTATAAGTGGCGAACTCATGGAACTCAACTATGGATGTAAATGGACATTCGCACTAGCCGTTTCAATGTCTAAAAATATTCACTAACGTTAAACATTGTGTTTTCGTTGTTGCTTATCGTTTACATGCTTATCTAAATAAACTATGGATGTAAATGGACATGCCCAATAGCAACAGTTTGTTTGTGTTGTCGTAGCAACCGGTAACAAAACTGTGCGTTCATGAGCTTCTTACAAGTATAGTTCGTTCTCTTATTACATCCAATGGTATAAGTGGCGAACTCATGAACTCTCCGTTTCATTGTCTAAAAATATTCACTAATGTCTAACATTGTTTTTTCGTTGCTCCGTATCGTTTACATGCTTATCTAAATAAACTATGGATGTTTATGGACATCCGCAATAGCAAAAGTTTGTGTTGTTGTAGCAACCGGTAACAACACTGCGCATTCATTAGCTTCTTACAAGTATAGTTTGTTCGTTTAATACATCCAATGGTATACTACGTGGCGAACTCATGAACTCGCCGTTTTATGGGCTACATTAATGTTCACTGTTTTGTCTATGTATTTGGTAAAATTGTCAATGTCGTTGCCTTTGTCGACTGCTTTGTTGCTGCGTTGGACTGTTGGTCGTCTGCTTCGATGTTACAATTCTCTTCCTTGTCGTCTTCCTTGCCGTTACTTGTCGTCTCCCTTGTCGTGACTTTTTTTGTCTTCCTTGTCGTCTGGCTATGAGTGGTTACTGGTTACCTGACGTTGTATACAATTTGGGCAAATTCTACAGTTGCACAACTTTGTTTTTTAAGCACTTTATCTTTTACATTTAAGTGGATAGCTGCTGTTCATTTTGATACAGCAATGTTAACAGTATTGTGAAAAAGCAACCAGCAAACCTGTAAGGTAAATATATTCCAATGACTATAAACAAGGCATTGATTAAAAACAGGATAAAAAACAGAAGAAACAATACCATATATTAAAAAAGAGAAATGAAGGAAAGTGTATTTATGGGACATAAATGTACCCCAATTAAGGTGTCCAGTGGCTACTCCACCACAGTTCTTTACATTGTCCAGCACACAACCCCCACACACAAAATTCATATGATCCACTCCCCACCTTACAGAAGCCTTTACTGGTCCCTCAAATACAGTACATGGGCCCATAAGAGACTCCCCATAGGCAAGTCCCAGTCCCAGTGGAAAGCAAAAGGCAGCATACTCCTGAATCCACAGTGTTATATTCTGAATGGCCCTGCAAACATTCAGCAAACAAAAAACACTGTAAAACAATTGCCATGAGGCAATGCAAACATTTTAAGAATCAAAACCACAGCAAACGGTTAAACTGTAAGGAGACACTGCAAACAGCTTAACTATGAATGAGCGAACAACTTAATGGCCGAAAAGCACTAAAAAGATCTAACTTGTACAAAACACATTAAGCTAACCACCATTAGCTCAACTCTGCTGTGCCCACCCTTCTATAAAGTCCACCTGCATGCTATGGGGCAAGTAGGGACAAGATAGACAAGACATACTGTAATCAAAAGGTTGGGGATAGGTTCTCAAATCTCGATTCTTCCAGCCACCAAGAATCATATCCCCACAAAATAAAAATAAAACTCCCTCATTATGGCTCTCTCCATGAAGTCTGACTCCCGCACAGCCTGATCCACTTGGCACTCCCCAACAAAAAAGTAAACTTAATTGTACTTGAAATGTAATTTATTTATACTAAATATACTTCCAATATATTATTTTGGTATGTATATTTTGAAAGTATACTTCAAATATACTTAAATATATTGAATTCATACTTATGGTTAAACATAAGTGTACTAGAAGTATAATACTGGAGTATAATTTAAATATACTTTTTTTACTTGGGCTGTCACGTAGGTTCCACCTCCAGAACTGAATTGGAAACTTGAAATAAAAAAACTTGAACAGGGAGGAATGGCAAGTAAAATGTAAAGACAGTCCAATGAGAAAAGTGTATGAGAAATTGTAAAAAGTCAGACAACCTTTACTTAGGGGAGCAAAGAGCTCCTAGGTGAGCGATGGCTCAGTTCTGCTCTCAGTCTCTGCTCTCTTTCCACCAGCTACCTGTATCAACAGCATCGCCGTCCATTTTCTCGTTAACGTTCCCCCAGCTGCCTCTGTAGCAAAACTCAGTTCCCAACACACAACACAGAAATGTATACCAACAGCAGCCATCCCCAACTACCACTTTGATGAACAACTTACTGCAGATCAAGGTGCAAGTATTAAGACATTTAACAGCCTGATATAACAAGTGATTATAAAAATGTCATGAAATTCATCATAATCATTTGACCATATATGATTTCAACTAATTATTAGACCGGTCCTGTCAAAGGGCTGAATGGAATTCCAAATAAATGTAAAAATATGAAAATAATCTGATTTGGTATCTGAACTCTTCATCAGAGGCAACCTGCTTAAATAAGGTTGGGCCAGTATCAATCGCTGGAGGCGTTCCTACTTATCTTTTCCAGTGTCTTCTCAAGAGTTCCTGTTAGAAACATCAAAAACATTAGCAGAGGTTTCTAATTTTACACCATGACTGTTTGTTATATTTAAGTATTTAAACTCATCCTGAAAACATTAATTTAAAGTATTAACAGTATCAATGACTTGTTTGCCAATGTTTTCTAAACTCTTTTTTAAACTAGTTATTTTTGTTGTAGTCTGAAGGATTGAGCCAGTAGAAAACCTACTAGATCCCACAAACCAGAAAAGTTTAACAAAAGTCAAAATACAAAACTATACAAGGCCAATACCAGTGCTAAGAGCTGTTAATTGGCAAGACACATAGCAGTGTGCCTGGAGGTTACACTTTGCTGTGATATGTTGGCAATATACACTCACCTAAAGGATTATTAGGAACACCCGTTCAATTTCTCCTTAATGCAATGATCTACTCAACCAATCACATGGCAGTTGCTTCAATGCATTTAGGGGTGTGGTCCTGGTCAAGATAAAATTCTGAACTCCAAACTGAATGTCAGAATGGGAAACGAAGGTGATTTAAGCAATTTTGAGCGTGGCATGGTTGTTGGTGCCCGACGGGCCGGTCTGAGTATTTCACAATCTGCTCAGTTACTGGGATTTTCACATGCAACCATTTCTAGGGTTTACAAAGAATGGTCAGAGGAGAATGGGCCGACTGCTTCAAGCTGATAGAAGAGCAACTTTGACTGGAATAACCACTCGTTACAACCGAGGTATGCAGCACAGCATTTGTGAAGCCACAACACGCACAACCTTGAGGCGGATGGGCTACAACAGCAGAAGACCCCACCGGGTACCACTCATCTCCACTACAAATAGGAAAAAGAGGCTACAATTA
The DNA here is from genome assembly GCA_016801145.1 of Umbra pygmaea. Lineage (NCBI taxonomy): Eukaryota > Metazoa > Chordata > Actinopteri > Esociformes > Umbridae > Umbra > Umbra pygmaea. The sequence continues at coordinate 10,042 of JACXGM010037455.1, forward strand.
GCAAGAGCACACCAAAATTGGACAGTTGAAGACTGGAAAAATGTTGCGTGGTCTGATGAGTCTCGATTTCTGAATGTCAGAATTTGGCATAAACAGAATGAGAACATGGATCCATCATGCCTTGTTTTCCATTGTGCAGGCTGGTGGTGGTGGTGTAATGGTTTGGGGGATGTTTTCTTGGCACACTTTAGGCCCCTTAGTGTCAATTGGGCGTCGTTTAAATGCCACAGCCTACCTGAGCATTGTTTCTGACCATGTCCATCGCTTTATGGCCACCATGTGCCCATCCTCTGATGGCTACTTCCAGCAGGATAATGCACCATGTCACAAAGCTCGAATCATTTCAAATTGGTTTCTTGAACATGACAATGAGTTCACTGTACTAAAATTGCCCCCACAGTCACCAGATCTCAACCCAATAGAGCATCTTTGGGATGTGGTGGAACGGGAGCTTCGTGCCCTGGATGTACATCCCACAAATCTCCATCAACTGCAAGATGCTATCCTATCAATATGGGCCAACATTTGTAAAGACTGCTTTCAGCACCTTGTTGAATCAATGCCACGTAGAATTAAGGCAGTTCTGAAGGCGAAAGGGGGTCAAACACAGTATTAGTATGGTGTTCCTAATAATCCTTTAAGTGAGTGTACAACAAACCCTTGATGCCTTATTGCTGTTACGATCTAGCTCCCGTAGGAGGGGGACCTGACTCCCCACTGTTCAAGGACCCCCAGTAGCCAGGCAAAAGAAGTATAGAGTCGTGGGTGCGAGCAAAGACACATAGACCGAAGTACCGTTTCAACAAAGGGCTTTTTATTTTGCCACGGTAAATTCTAAATGTAAACAATAAGTTTGGATAGAGGCTGAGCAGACCAAAGAAAAGAACTGAAACAAAGGTTAACTCTTCCCTGCTCTTACCTAACACACACAGAACCTACACCTATACTGGCACACGTATGAGGCGCCCTATCCAAAATACAGGTGTGGTCTGTTCAGGTCTTTCCTAGTGTGTTTAACAGGGGAGTTACCCTACGTGTGGTGTAAGGCCAGGCCGTCT
>JACXGM010037456.1:0-11098 GCA_016801145.1 Umbra pygmaea
CTCTCTCGCCCCTCTCTCTCTCCCCCCTCTCTCTCCCTCCCCTCTCTCTCTCGCCCCTCTCTCTCTTGCCTCTTTAAAATTCAGGTTCCTACTTCCGTCATAATACACTTCTATCAGGTGTGAGAGATGTGGTGGGGACATTCATCTGCCCCTCCCCTCTTTGAGGCTCTAGGCCCATCCACTACCAGACCAATTCCCCTAACTGCCAAACTGCATCCGGTGTCTGTCTGTCGGCCAGATCAATGGCAATGGATTTCAACTATCCCCATAGGCCATTATTTTCCTCAGACTTTTGCACAGCAAACACTTTCATCTTATTACTGTAACAGAACCTATTTAAGCACGTTTCCACACGGGTCCTTTTTAAGCTCAACACGCAAGGCTTCTCTTTATGTTTGTGCTGTGTGTTGCTTTTATTGTCCTTAAACGTCCACTCAAAGCTTTGTACGATTTTACTCTTTTTTTTTTTTTAAGGAAAATGTACGCCGCGCAACCATGAACATTTTTACTGTGTTTTCATTAGAGAACAACGAAATAACAATATATAAGTAGTAGCAATAATGTTTACAATCTCACGGCTTAATAACGTGTGTCTATTTTAACTTTCAGCTATGATTTAAATCAGATCAGTTAGAAATGTCTAAGCCACTAAGCTCAAATGAATTTGTAGCCGTGTATGTGTGTAGATGTGCGTGGTTGTACATATGTGTTTAGTACATAATTCAGCAGGACCCTGCACACAGTTGGAACATACCATTTGTTGGGGTAGTCTTAAATATCCAACAGTTACGTTAAAGAGAATGTGCATGGTATACAATTTTATAATATTTTAAATATTATTTAAATAAAGTTACACCAGCCAAGAGGGCACTTTTTGAGACTGAGGGGAAAAGGGCATGGGCTCAAGCCCCCCTGAATTCAATCTGTGCACGTGCTTGTCTGTGCACGTGCTTGTCTGTGCACGTGCCTGCATTCAGCATTGCAGGTAGTAGGCATACATAAACATTTACGTTTGTGTTGTTTTGGACAAGTTCTAAAGTCACAGTCTCTTATCTCTTATAGGTAAAGTTTACTTGAACCAGTTGAAACATGACGATGGATCTAGATTACAGCAGCAGGTCTTTCATTACAGTAATAGTGTGACAGCGTTACGTCTTACACTGAATTTAGACACAATAATAACTCTCTGCATCTGTTAGGTCTGAAAATGTCTGTGCTTGTTGCATCCTCTTGTTGTTGGCCACAACGCCACAAACACAACATCACGATTTAGAGGGAATTTTCACTTGTCCGACAACCCATCACACATACTCATAACAACTGTGATTTATTTTCCCCGACTGTTTAAGTTAAAGTCTATTAAAAATCATTATTTTCCAGTATGGTCGTACAGATGCCATCTCGGTGCTCGATCACCGCAGTTAAAGTAGGCCAGCCGAAGACGGCTCCGACAAACCCGATGAGTAACTGACAACCTGTCTCGCATAATTAGGCAGCTGTAAGAGAGCACGATCGTCAGCCGAAAAAATGTATTAGCTCTACAACCTAATCATTTCCCTGTTTGCTAATTAACAATCAATTTATACAGAATCCTCTAACTAATCATCAATCACCAGCATTCATTAACATTGTACAGTATATTGACCCGTTTCTGATCCTTTTCAATGAAACACATGTTTACGATTTTTGGAGGAAGCCTTTTATCATACAGCCACCAAATGCTCTTTCTTTGTCTTCCGGTCTCCTAGTGCTTTTTGCTTTGACATAGTTTAAACAGCACAGTTGAAACTATTTGACTGCAACCATTTCTCAGTGCTTTTAACTATAATGAACCCTGTGTTTGTGTAGCTCCAGTGTTTGTGTGTTCATAGCCCCAGTGTGAGTGTTCATAGCCCCAGTGTGAGTGTTCATAGCCCCAGTGTGAGTGTTCATAGCCCCAGTGTGAGTGTTCATAGCCCCAGTGTTTGTGTGTTCATAGCCCCAGTGTTTGTGTGTACATAGCCCAGTGTTTGTGTGTACATAGCCCCAGTGTTTGTGTGTTCATAGCCCCAGTGTTTGTGTGTTCATAGCCCCAGTGTTTGTGTGTTCATAGCCCCAGTGTTTGTGTGTTCATAGCCCCAGAGTTTGTGTGTTCATAGCCCCAGAGTTTGTGTGTTCATAGCCCCAGTGTTTGAATAGCTCCAGTGTTTGTGTGTTTATAGCCCCAGTGTTGGCAAGCATTAAGTCCCGTGTTACAAATACCAGTTCTTGTGGGTGTTTGTAAGCTCCTATTTATGTAACCCCACTGTGTTTTTGTGTTTTTCTCAGTGTAAGCGCCCCTAGCTCTAGTTTTTGCACTGATAGCTGCAGTGTGTGTTGCCATGTGTTTGCGCTGATGGAGGCATGTGATCCTGTCTGGAGAAGAGGAGCGATGGAGCAGCTGTGATGTGGCAGGAGCCTGAGAGGCTGCCGTTGCTTTAAGCTCAACCTGACGCTAAAGAGGCAGATGAAAGCCAGGGATATGACCAGTACTCTGCAGATCAGAGGCCCCATGGGAGATGTAGTTAATTTCCTGCAGAGTATTTTTTATTTCAGCTCTGTAGCTAAATTGCAGTGCTGTTGGAGGATGTATGCGTTTCCTTGTGGGAATTTGGAATTGTAGCGTACATTTTGCTGTGAGAGCACAGATGAGCTTTTTGAGAAGTGGCACTTTTTTCATTGTAAACCAGCTGCCTGATACAGTTGATACTCATGGGAAGTGTAGTTTTATTTGCAGGTGTTATATAGGTTAAAATGTATTGTCTTGGGGGATGAAATGAGTTATCTTATTTAAGTGGAGTTGTTTCACTTCAGTGTAATGGTACCTCTTGGGAAATTCATTAGGTTCCTAGGATGAAGGGTGGGGTTTTCTATTGTGCTGAGGACAAGGAAGTCTGAGACATAGTGCCCCATGGGAAATGCAGTTTCTTCTATAGGGTAATTGTGCTGTGAAGCATTGGTGTGAGGCATCATGGGAAATGGATTTTATTCAATCAGAGTCTGATTGTACAGTGTCCAGTATGGAGAGTATTATGCCAATTTAAGCCCAGCCATACCATGCATATCACACGTTAGATTGCATTTTGATTTATCCCCAGTCCACTTTAAAGCAGACAAAGTCATGGTATTATCGGAGGAGAATAATACCTAATACGGGCCCAGGACAAAGCACGCTGGTGGGTGGGTTACGAACAGAGAAATTCAACGCTAATGTTTGTTTGTTTCTTTATTTTAATTTTGGATTGTGCCTTTTTGAGTGACGCATTCCCTTGAGGATTCTAAGTAAATGTCCTTTTATGCACTTATTACATACACATATCAATGAGTATAATGATTTCAATGATTCTTTCTTATTTTGCCATTTTAATCGATATTGCATTGCGCAATCGCAGCATCTTTGATGATTATTAAACATTTTAGGCGGTGCTTTTGTGTATGTTTTTAAATATCAAGCAATGCAGTTTTACAGCCTTATAAGTGGGTCTCTCTGAAAGAGAAAGTAGCCTACTGTTCTAATAGTAGGGCCCTACATCTGCTTTCCTTTCTCTATATTTCCTTGTATAGTAGCACATTCTGTCTCTCCCGATGCTTGAAACATGCAAACCATTCTCCGATCTGTGGTAAAAATGCATCCAATGCCAACCTCGGCCAGTCCATGCCAGCGCGGACCAGCACGGCGCGCTTAAAAGAAGTGGTCGATGGATAATGGGCAAGAGTACTGTCGGTAGTACTCTTTAGTAGCATGAACTCGAGGGGATTTACTCCTAACCAACCAATACAGTCAAGATGACTCAGTGGTTAGGGTGTCAGACTTGTAGTCGGAAAGTTGCAGGTTTGATACCCGATCACATCCAATTTTGTGTCATTGAGCAAACCACTTTTTTCAAAGCTGCTGCAGGAGATGTGCCTGTGCTTACTATAAGTTACTCTGGATAAGAGCATCTGCTATACAACTGAAATATTTTGAAAATGTACTTTGACCACCGGATTTCTGCCCCATTAGGTAATGCTGTGTGTGGGCAGGCATGATTGCAGTACCTAATGACCAAATCCCCACCATGAGGACATTCCCCTCAAAGCTCCATACTGTGGCTCATTACGTAGTCCTAAAAAAGACCATGTCCTGCTCAAAGCTCTGTACCTCATTACCTAGTACCAAACATGAGCACATCCTCCTCAGAGCTCTGTAGCTCATTACCTAGTAACAAGTATGAGCAGGTGTTCCTCAAGGCTCCATACCTCATTACCTAGTTCCAAACATGAGCATGTGTTCCTCAAGGCTCCATACCTCATTACCTAGTTCCAAACATGAGCATGTGTTCCTCAAGGCTCCATACCTCATTACCTAGTTCCAAACATGAGCATGTGTTCCTCAAGGCTCCATACCTCATTACAAAACATGATGACGTCTTCCTCCAGGCTCCATACCTCAATACCTAGTCCCAAAAATTAGCATATCCTCCTCAATGCTATGTACCTCATTACCTAGTACCAAACATGAGAACATCCTCCTCAAGTCTCAATAAATCATTACCATAGACAGGGCTAGCTATAGGCAAGAACCGTTTGCCTGGCAACACTATTATACCACCAACGTGAACTTTGATTTTAGTTTGTTCAAAATAATAGCACTTGTTTTAATTCATTGCAATATTCAGTGTTAATTCATTATAAAGCTTGTGAATTATAACCAAATGCAATTGTATTGTGTGTAAAGAAACAATAAGCATATGTGGTAGCAAAAAAACTTGTTTTAATAGCTTTTTATTAAAAACACTAACAAATATACTGTACACACAATTTGATTGAATATATTGTCAGTGTCTCATGTGAAAACACGATTACATTTGAAAAACATTCACTAGAGTCAGTTTTATCCAACATAAGACTAATTTTAGCAACACATGAACATGGACCCACGACCTATCCATGCAATGAATCTAAAATGATTCTTGTAATGAATTACGAAATTTTGAAAATGAAAATCTGAGTTTGTTTTGCCGGCATAATGTAGTGTTGCCAGGCGAACGGTTCTTGTCTATAGCTAGCGCCGGCTCTGCTCATTACCAATAACCAAACATGAGCACGTCTTCCTCAATGCTCTGTACCTCATTACATAGTACCAAACATAAGCATGTCTTCCTCAATGCTCTGTACCTCATTACATAGTACCAAACATGAGCATGTCTTCCTCAATGCTCTGTACCTCATTACATAGTACCAAACATGAGCACGTCTTCCTCAATGCTCTGTACCTCACTACATAGTACCAAACATGAGCATGTCTTCCCCAAGTCTCCATAGTTCATTGCCTAGTTCCAAACATGAGCACGTCCTTCTCAAGGATCCATACCTCATTACCTAGTACCAAACATGAGCCCGTCCTACTCAAAGCTCCGTACCTCATTAACTAGTCCCAAACAAGAGCATGTCCTACCCAAGCTTGTACCTCATTACCTAGTCTCGAACATGAGCATGTACTCTTAAGGCTCAGTACCTCTTACATTCAAAGCAGGAAAATGTCCTTCTTAAGGCTCCATACAGTACCACATTACGTAATCCCAAACATGTGCCCGTCCTTAAGACTCCCTACCTCATTACCTTGCCTTAGCTACTGTTGGTCCTTCGCATGGACACATGTCGACCCCACTCTTCCACGACACACAAAACACTGCTGTGTAGTTCTATAGCCACTGCCCCATGTCCTGGGTAACATGCCATGCACCACTAGCCTAAAGCTGATTCCCCCAGGCTCGACACACACACACACACACACCCCTGCCTCTGGACACCATGCGATTGCTGGAGGACAGAGAAACCAAGCGAAATTTGGTCATTTCAACTTCCATCACTTCACAGCAGGACATCTCACTGGGAGAACAAGGCAGTAGAGTAAGTGAAACAGAGCCTGCGCTCACAGCTCTGCAGCAGCGGAAAATCCTCTGAGTCTGGATTCACATTTGTTATAATTTCTTTTATTGTATCGTGATGGTTTCACGTGGTTTATATGAGACTTTCTTCCAGTGGACTCGCAAAACTCAAGATTACATTCGCCTGTCTGTGTATTTTACCATCAAATTCACTTGTGTATGGAGGACCAAGTGTGACAAAATAAGAAATAAATATATAAATAAATAAATGCTCAAAAAATAAATAAGCATACAATTAATTGCACAAATCTAGGCAGTAATTAAATTATACAATGAGACATTAATGTATATATCTTTTTTAATTAGCTTCTTTATTTATTCACCTTTGTAATAATTACCTTATTTATTTATTGTCCGTTATAATTTTCAACTTTATATATTTATGACTTATTTTTTAAATGTATGTATTAATGTGTATATTATAATATTTTTGTCTGTTTTATTCTTCCTTTGTATTTTTTTACCCTATTTATTTCTTCAATGCTATTTATTTCTACCTGTCATATTTAAATGTCTGTATGCATTATACAAATGAGAAGTGGCTGTGTCTTAGGGGAAAAACGTCTGTCCATTGGTTGGTTAGCATTATACTGCATCGGTCGAAACTACATGCTACTGCCCGATGAGGTAATAGGTAGTAATGGCAGTTTGACAGTGAAGTTTCGAGATGTGCTTCAAACCAATAACTACAATTCCATTTGAACCACGGCTCCGAATGTTGCTTTGGTACGGAAAAATCACCTGAAATATGTACAGTATATATATCACAAATCCCGAAATTCTTTTTTTATCTTACAAACCAGTTACCAACACAGTTATAGCAGGAAAAGGGATGTGGTATGATGTCATACCCGTGGTATATTGACTATTATTTGCAGGATTCAAACCAATAAGTTTACGCATACAAAAACAATAAGGCATGATGTGGTGTGTTGAATGGCCATTATTCCATGACTCAGAGCTCTCTTTAGGCACAACACATTGCAGTGTAGTATAGTGATTTATACAACAAAACCAATTCTCTCCTAGTTGTAGTATTTCTGCCACTTTGTTAATTGATGGTAAGAGCACAAAGAACTGCAAAAACCATAATGCAATGCAATAATCAACTATCCAATCGTATTCTAGTTTTGCTTGAAGTACGAGCCCTTGAATAGGCAGTAAACTAGGTCTTGAGAGGAGATAATTTAAACAAAAAAAATATTTTGTCAGAGCACGAATGGCATCTATAAATATTTTCAGCAACATTTTAAAGTTGACAGTTGACAGATTTGTATTCCATTTAGCACATTGTCCACTACACCTACTGTAGCATGATGTGATCATAATGCACTGGCCAGCAGTATTTTTGTTCCACGCAGCCCTTAACCAGCACTGCTTTACTGAAGAACATGTCTCTACACTCTTTGGATTCACACGCATTTCAGACATCGTATGATGTGTTTTATTTTTACTAAATTGTTGATCATGGGGCTGTGTTTACAAAGCATTAAGCACTTTCTACAATAAAGTGGCTTGTGCCCAGGTGGCAGACATTCATGCAGCCTGCGCAAATGTAACTTAATATGATTCGATTGACATTTCTAGATACAGACTTTAAAGTCAAACCAAGGAAATGGCAGTTCAGTGTCTATCTGGGCCATTGGAAGTTAACAATGAAAAATGTTCTTTGTATATCAAACTCCATTAAGTCATGCTACCTAGCTAGCTAAGGTGACTGTCAAAAAAATGACCATACGCCATGCACAGAAGGAACAATCAGCACAGCAGATGTCAAAAGGTTAACAATAAAGGTAGGATAAAGTGTTCTGTAATTAAATCTACATAAAAGTCAAGGGTTTAGGAGTAAGTTTGAAATAGGGATTTATTATAGGGGATGGGGCACATTACCTGCCTGTAACATTTGGGGTGACAAGTACCCCTCTGCTCTTATGCCCTTGACTATATCTGCATCAGAAATCATTTGTTTGATGCCTGAAAGGTGCGCTGTGTTGATTTTTGAGTAGTTAAAGCAGAATGACTTTCTCATTCAGTGACCAAGCTTTAGGAAATATTTTTTATAGAATTTGAAAGAAAACAAATTTTAGATGGGGCAGTGATTTCCAACACTATGCAGTGCTTATTTTGCCATTTGAACCTGATATGCAATAAAGACATAACGAACGAGTTGTGCATCCACAGTGTTTGTTAATGGGCATGCGCCGGTCCACTTTGATATAAATTATGCATTTTAGGCCTTGCCTTTTTGTGTAAAAATGCACTGCATTGTGAATGTACAGTAGTCATTATCTCATATACATGGCTTTTCAGATATTTAAAATAGAACAAATTGTTTACAGCGTTTGTAAGCTGGTCACTCCTATTACGTATTTGGAGCCAAGGGCATAGAAACGAGTTTGATATTGGGGGGACATGCCATATATTTTTAATATATAAATTGTTCTTATTATTGAGACCACATTGCCTCTCTGTAACATTGGGGGGAGGTTTACGCCCTTGTTTGGAGCAATTTCATAGGTTTGTGTCAGTCAGGGTGAGGAGGTGTGTATGATGGACTAAGGCAGGGAATGTTTATGAAAAGGTGAGTGTGACAGGAGATTGTGTTTATGTATCTGAAAGCTGAAGTATATTTTAAAGTGCCACAAAAACAGTACTATTTATATCGTGTTATCTGAAGGCTGAAGTATCTTTTATAGTGTAACACTAACAGTATATAGTGTGCCTAGATTTTCTCTGTGTGACCCTAAATTTTTCAACTTAGGCTGATGTGTGCTCCTAAAAAGGCCAGCGTAGAGCCCTGGCCTAAGACTTTTAAAAACTGGTTACCAACACAATTAGATTACTTAAAGTGATTTGATGTGGTATATACCACGGCTTCGAGACAACCAGCTTTTAGGAAGGTGGAGACGTTTGTTTATAAACCGGATGTTTTATATCCTGAATGCTGGCGACTGTACACCACGGGTATGACATCGCATCGCTTTTAATTTTTCTAACAGCTTTGGTAACCGGTTAAAAAGGCATCTCTGCGGTTTGTAGTATATTGGCAACACACTTGTGTCTTAAATGTAAATATAAACGCGCACACTCAGGGATACCAGGTCTCTGTCAGGGCTCTCCTGTCAGGGCTCTCCCGTGCTGTGGGTCTTAACTCATAGAGCCCCCTGCAGTGGGTGCTGTCATGCTACGTTGGGCCAGTCACTGGCTGATCACCCCCGACAGGCCACGCTGCTGGAGCTACCAGCATGCACTGGGGCCTATCCCAGCGTGCTTCCCACTGTATCTCCAGGGACAGACTTGCACCGACACACACTCATCCTCAGGAAGACATGACAGACACACTCTGTAACCGGAGCCTCTAGGGAGCACTCAAACAACTGGAATTAACGGAGAGGCTTTCTAAATCAAATCCATGTCACTGAAATGTCTGGAGATGGATGCAACGCGGAGTTCCCAGGCACTATTAGTGGGAAAGACGTACAGTACTGGTGCGCCTGTTAAATGAGGTCACTTAAAACAACACCCAGACCCAAATAGGCCTGTTTAGAACCAAGCCGGATGGACGCAGCCGGACCGGTTGTTACCTACAGAAGTGCTGGAAGCCCAAAGCATTTCCAAACAGTTTCTTCCAACAGTTTTTTCAATTTCCCGCCTTGTGTGAAGCAGGGAGTGTAATGATGTCTGAAGTTGCGTTAGAATTGCCAGTTGAATAAGTCTGTGTAGAATATATATGATACTAGTTGTAAGGTTGGGAATTAGGGATGCTCATTTCGGGTAATTTTCCTGACCGACAACCGATTATTAACCGTTAACTGATGAGATTATAAGATTCAATTGGCTTTAAATAAAAAATTAAATTGACGAGTGTGTGTAGCCTGTTAAATATACAAACATTTTTTTTTTCACAGATTTGTTTTAATGTCTAACAGCATACAGAACAGATCAACAACAGCTGCCGGGTTCACCAGCTTTGCGTATAAGTTCACTCGGGTGCAAAGTCTACACTAAACGATACGATGAAACTAGTTATTTTCATACTAAAGCTGTGTCGACGTTTGGTTTCACCAAACTACACTGGCGTAAAGTCCACACCAACCAAAATATTGTCGCAGAAAATTTGTCGTAGACGTTTATACTTTGTTTTCAATCAAAGGAAATTAGCCTTGATGCAGTGTTTACAGAGTTGTCAAATTATAGAATGAAAACAGTCGGTGACAATCTGGAACAAGGTTGTTGCTTACAGGAGGCCTACTGCAACTAAGGGCTATATTTCATTAACACAAAACAAAATGTTGATAACGCTTGCTATGCGTTATGTTACTAACTATGTAATATTTGCAGAGCGCAACCATTTAATTGAAATTACCATTACGGTCCTCTCCGAAAATAAAGTGTGTGTTGTCAATCACTGTGTGTGTTGTTTTTAAGGTAACATTATTTTTGTCGGCTATAATGTATCAGGAGCATGATGAATTATAGCCGATAAAATAATATATGCTTCCCAATACGATAGCGTTATACGTTTCTGTACATTAAGAAATGAAAGCGCAAGTTAATATCACAGTCATCATAAATGTCCAAGGGTTGTCATTTTAAATGAAGAACGCGTTGCAGACAAAAAAAAGGCAGCCGGTATATTTCGCTCCTCATTACCTATATCTCCCCACCTTTCAAAACGAAGCGCCAGGCTCTGGTTGCCCGTGTCAACACGCCACGTGATTCTTCTTCTTCCGGTTATTTGCGGATCGCAACCAAGTTAAGGTGCATCTACCGCCACCAACTGTACCGGAGTGTGAGGCCGGTCACGGCCCACCCAATTCAACACAACCCACCACCCCCACGACCCTAGAAATTAAAATACAGCCCACTACCCCCCCACACCACTACCTACCCTCCCCCTTCCCTTTCATCAGCTCGTGCACCATCTCCCCTGTGACATCAGTAATACCCATAAACTAGGGGTGCACGATATTGTAAAAAATTGATATTGCGATATCGATAATGAATATTGCGATATCGATATTAATTTCGATATTTTTAAACATATGTAAAATTAAAAAAGTTATGGGAAAACACATCAAAATAGATTCATACAAATAAAACAAGTTCTTGTTCTTCAACAAAATATTTATTATTTTTAACTGACAGTC
>JACXGM010037457.1:0-11098 GCA_016801145.1 Umbra pygmaea
CCGTCTCAGCCGCCGCTGGTCTCCGGACCTCCGTCTCAGCCGCCGCTGATCTCCGGACCTCCGTCTCAGCCGCCGCTGATCTCCGGACCCCCGTCTCAGCCGCCGCTGAACTCCGGACCCCCGTCTCAGCCGCCGCTGATCTCCGGAACCCCATCTCAGCCGCCGCTGATCTCCGGACCCCCGTCTCAGCCGCCGCTGATCTCCGGACCCCCGTCTCAGCCGCCGCTGATCTCCGGACCTCCGTCTCAGCCGCCGCTGATCTCCGGACCTCCGTCTCAGCCGCCGCTGATCTCCGGACCCCCGTCTCAGCCGCCGCTGATCTCCGGACCCCCGTCTCAGCCGTCGCTGACCGTCCCGTCAGGACCCCCGTCACTGACTGTCCCGTGACAGCAAGACTGTACGACGTGCTCTCCTGACTTATTCTTTTGCGCTACCGTATCTCAGACATTCTCCCGAATGACGTTCTCAGGAAACTATTTTGAAAACATGATTTAAATTGTTTATGGTGTTTTTACGTTGAGCTGCCCGTTTTGTTATTAGGCTATATTCGTCCTTCTATTACGTTGCACCTGCATGTTTCATTTCGCCGGTTGATGCAAGAACATTCCACACATTCCATAGCATTCTAAATTATATATTAACATTCATGGTTAAGGTTAGCTGTAGTTACCATTGATTGTATATGTTGTTACTGAGGTTAAAGGTTAGGATTAGGGTTAACGTTACTATAAATATATATATATATATTGTGCAACACGCTTGCGTCACGCTGGAATGGAGAAAAACACACAAAGCATTCATCTAGATTTGAACTCGTAAACTCTGGGATGAAAGTTGGGAAAGTTTGGCATTTTAAAAGTAGCCTACATTTATACGGTATCTAGCTAAAGGTAGACTACAGAGAAAGTGTGATATTTTTACGTCCGTTTAGCAGCATGAGAGGGAAAATACTTCAGTCGACACATTAAGTGGAATCGAAATTAGGAAGCGAAATTTTTTTTTTTTTCCTACCGGTTGCGTAGGAACCGGTTCCATAGTGGAACCGGGTTTCAGTACTCAACCCTACTAAGAAACACTAAGCTAGGTAACGTCTGTACCGGTTTGTTCATGCAAATCACAAAAAATGCAACCTTGCTGATAAACACCAAATAGTGTGTGGTGTTAGGAATGACTGGGTGGTCTTTGGCTAGAATCTTGAGTAGTTGTGAGAATGCTTTGTGGGTTATTCTTTTGTCCACTGCCCATTCTGCCAATTTAGTCCTGAAGTACTCCTTTTCCTCTTCACTGTCTTCTTCAGTGCTTGGGCTGTCAGTACAGGACTCACATGCTACATTGTCAGTCATTTCCTGTGCCACAGGTGCTGTAGTTTCCCCATCTGTTCCATCAATACTCTCTTCACTTCTAGTGTCAGTGTGTACACTAGTAGAATAGCTTGGCACAGCACCTGGTACAGCACCTTGTATAGCAGTACAAGCAGCTGCTAATTCCTGTAAGTGATCTTGAACATGCTTCAGTATTCTCCTCCTCTTACTCCAGTAACTAAAAAAAGTGTTAATAATGTCACTAAACAGATATGATGGCTGTGTGTAGAAATAGTTTATTAATAGGAACAAACACACTAACATTTATCAACCAATCAATTTAAATTAATAGTTTTTTAAACTTTATTTAATCAGGTAGGCCGATTGAGAACAAATTCTCTGGAAAGTAGGACTGGGACGTATGGCTTAAATTTAATACCCCAATATTTTTCAAATGTTTGACGGTATCACAGTATTTAAAGGTATTTAATTTTTTCAATACCTTTTAAAAAAGGTATTTAAAAAATTGTGGTGCACCACAAGTGGGGCACTGGTGGAAAGCCAACAGAGATGCACATTAAGATCCGGAGAAAAGCAGCAAAAGCTGGCAGCCCGCTGGCTGAACGACATTATAGACACCAGCGGCCCACCTGCGACTAAACACTGGCGGCGCACCATCGATTGCCCACTGGGCAGTGCTGAGAGTTGATCCTGCCGAGTCCTATATTTGCCACCAAAGCTACTTCTTCACCTCCATCTACTGCTAAAAAAGCCATCTACTGCTAAATGTAAAAAATCTAACAATCTAAAAATTTAAAGTTTAAAGAAATCTGAGACGGGTGCAAGCTAGTTCTTGTTCGGGTGGCAAACTTTTATTTACATTTATTTTTATTGAACTTTATTTAACTGCCATTCCTCTATCAGCAACAGAAACAATGCTGAAGTAAGGCTAGAATTGCAGAAACGCTTTAGTTTGTCAAAGAACACACCCAACATGGTAAAGTCGAAATCTGATTGGTTAAAAATATGACAATCAACAACATGGTCCAGATGGGCTTCAACAGCAGACGGTATTCACTGGGAATTCTGAATGCCCCAGTCTCTACCCGGAGACAACAAAGATGAAAAAATCTTATTGGATAAAAGCTTTCATTTATATGAGCTGTGCTAAAAGCAAGGCAACTGAACAGAGCATACTGTAGCAATGAAATGAACTTATATACTGACTGAAATTAACTTTGTAAAATATATATAGTGTTAATGAAAAAATATATTAAAGAAGTACAAAAATACATTTCTGATTCTGACTAATCAGAATCACCCTGACGGTCCACCACTGGTTCACAAGTACACAAACATTTCATTTAGAAATTCCAAACTTTATTATTTTAGACAGCATTAAAGAGTTTAACATGTTTAATCTTTTTTGGGGGATTGTTTCAAACCAGTGGTTTTCCCAGCACTGCCATTGCTCATCCCATCCAGCACTGCACCACCAAAGAAGCTGGGCTCGAGCAGCAATGCCATGTTCTTTTGGTGAGTATTTTATGCTGTGACATTAAAAGCTTTCCACGCTATTAAAATGTTTGAATGACCATGGCTTTCATTCACATAACAACCAAGGGTCTACAATAATGTCAACCCTTAAAAAGCTATTTAAAATCAAGCAAACAATTTTCATTGTGACTTTCATTTCATATTTTTTGAAGAAGCCAAAAATGATTGCATACCCTTGATTCTCATGTGTATGAAAGGCATTATGGTTCAAACTGTGATATGTGAAACATTACTATAGTACTGAATGAAACATGTTACTTGTTTTTACAGTGCCTTGTGAAAGTATTTGGACCCCTTGAACATTTCGACCTTTTGCCATATTTCAGGCTTCAAACATAAACATATAAAACTGTAATTTTTTGTGAAGATCAACAACAAGCGGGACACAATCATGAAGTGGAATAAAATTTATTGGATATTTCAAACTTTTTTAACAAATAAAAAACTGACAAATTGGGCGAGCAAAATTTTTCAGCCCCTTTACTTTCAGTGCAGCAAACTCTCTCCAGAAGTTCAGTGAGGATCTCTGAATGATCCATTGTTGACCTAAATGACTAATGATGATAAATAGAATCCACCTGTGTGTAATCAAGTCTCCGTACAAATGCACCTGCTCTGTGATAGTCTCAGAGGTCCGTTGAAAGCACAGAGAGCATCATGAAGAACAAGGAACACACCAAGCAGGTCCGAGATACTTTTGTGGAGAAGTTTAAAGCCAGATTTGGATACAGAATGATTTCCAAAGCTTTAAATATCCCAAGGAGCACTGTGCAAGCGATAATTTTGAAATGGCAGGAGTATCAGACCACTTTAAATCTACAGAGACACGGCCGTCCCTCTAAACTTTCAGCTCATAGAAGGAGAAGACTGATCAGAGATGCAGCCAAGAGGCCCATGATCACTCTGGGTGAACTGCAGAGATCTACAACTGAGGTGGGCGAGTCTGTCCATAGGACAACAATCAGTCGTATACTGCACAAATCTGGCCTTTATTAAAGAGTGGCAAGAAGAATGCCATTTCTGAAAGATATCCATAAAAAGTGTAGTTTAAAGTTTGCCACAAGCCACCTGGGAGACACACAAAACATGTAGAAGGAGGTGCTCTGGTCAGATGAAACTAAAATCGAACTTTTTGGCAACAATGCAAAATGTTATGTTTAGCATAAAAGTAACACAGCTCATCACCCTGAACACACCATCCCCACTGTCAAACATGGTGGTGGCAGCATCATGGTTTGGGCCTGCTTTTCTTCAGCAGGGACAGGGAAGATGGCTAAAATTGATGGGAGGATGGATCCAAATACAGCACCATTCTGGAAGAAAACCTGATGGAGTCTGCAAAAGACCTGAGACTGGGACGGACATTTGTCTTCCAACAAGACAATGATCCAAAACATAAAGCAAAATCTACAATGGAATGGTTCACAAATAAACATATCCAGGTGCTAGAATGGCCAAGTCAAAGTCCAGACTTGAATCCAATCGAGAATCTGTGGAAAGAACTGGAAACTGCTGTTCACAAATGCTCTCCATCCAACCTCACTGAGCTCGGGCTGTTTTGCAAGGAGGAATGGGGAAAAATGTCTGTCTCTCGATGTGCAAAACTGATAGAGACATACCCCAAGCAACTTACAGCTGTAATCGCAGCAAAAGTATTAACTTTGAATAATTTTCAGTTTTTTATTTGTTAAAAAAGTTTGAAATATCCAATAAATTTCGTTCCACTTCATGATTGTGTCCCACTTGTTGTTGATTCTTCACAAAAAAATTACAGTTTCATATCTTTATGTTTGAAGCCTGAAATGTGGCAAAAGGTCGAAAAGTTCAGGGGGGGGGGGCAAATACTTTCGCAAGGCACTGTATCTGTTTCCTAATATTCTATATTGACTATTTTGTTATCGAGCCCTCAGAAGATCCCAATGCCTTCCTCCACTGATGTGCACTTTCCAGTCCATTCTTGCTTGTTAGACAAGACAACTGCATGGTTGCAAGTGGCACAACTCCAGTGACAACATTTGAAAAAGATTTGTAGTATGAGGGGCATCTTTACCTCATGGCCTTCACTTGACCTACTGTATCCTAAGTCTATTGCCACACTTTTGTCTGTTGCAAACCAAGGTGCTGGGAGATGATATGCATGATGTAACCCATTCATTTAAGAATGCCATGTCTGAATGGCAAGCGTTCATCGAGTAAGTAGATAATCTCATATGGTGTTTGTTGAAACATGTAGCTCACATTTCATTACTGAGCATCACTGAAATTGAGATGTCATTTGAAATGGAGAGATGGTGCATTGTTTAGACTAATTATACTAGAGGATGTTTTCTTTTGTGTGTATTACTTAATAAACTTGTTACAGCCTTTATTTTGAAAGCAGAGGTGTATTTTCTGATATGCTCTGGAATAACATCATGCTTTTGTGTAATAAAAGTCCTTGAAAGTGAGAATGTTCCATGCTGCTTATTTTTAGACAAAGTAATTTATATTTCTTTGTTCTGTTTCAAGAAATTTCATCTCATGCAAAGATTTTTGTGCTAATTTTTGAATTTTATTATAAGATAAAAACTCAAATGAGAACAATTGACTAAAATACTATTTTTAAAGATTTATATCTAAAATAATATTTTTTTAAGTCCTTGTAACGAGGTAAATTTGTTTAGTTTTAAGCATTTTTATCTAGTTTTAAGATAAATCTATGCTTCTCAGTGTCAAGACTTTTCTGCTAATTTCAGTGAATTCTTGGCAAGGAAAAAATGCTTATTCCATTGGCAGATTTATTTGCTCGACACAGGACCATTTGACCAGATTTAAGATTATTTAGCTTGTTTCAAAAAGGGATTTTTTTTCAGGAAGGGCACTCTACCAGCTATAGAAGAAAATTATAATGGAATGTTTTGAAATAGAAAATTGCAAAATCATTAAAAAACAACCGTAAATTTAAAATTCCTTAAATTATTTTTTATATTTTTATAAGGAGGCCAGTCTTCCTTTGGCCTCCTAGAGAAACCGCCACTACATTTCATCTTCACCCCCACTTCTCTCAGGAAGACTTTGAAGAAAGATCTTCACCCTTACTTCTCTCAGGGACTTTACTGTTGAGGGCACTCAAAACCAAGTGGAGGTTTTAAGGGGGGATAAATGGAACAGGACCATACCAATTTCTGGAGCTTACTTTCTTGCCTCAACCTGGAATCTAGAACCTCCATGTCTGGATGGGTTTTCAGGGAAAGAATGAGATTGACTGAGTCTCCAACTGCCACATTTGTCACAGTGTCAGTAAGAGTGTGGAGTGAAACACAGGGGTAGCTTTTTATACTTTACTGGTTTGGTAGTTCCCACAGGCATATATAGCACATAAGGGGAGGTTAAGCTTCAGACAATAGCTTCCCAAACTAGACAGCGCATACAAGCTGTACATGAAAAGTGTCTAAGTTGCTATGATACACGGCAAAGCGTGGAAGAAATATACGTAGTAGTGTACATACTGGAACAACAGTGTGACAACAATCTCCCTCAAACACTCATTCAGCAGCTGAGACTAAAATAGAATGATATGTGGAATGATAACAATGGCTTCAGAAGGCAGGGGAATCCGAGCGCCTGATCCTGTCCGCACCAGTAGGGGGAGCTCCAAGAACATTCATGCTGACAGTACTCCCCCGACGCGCAGCTCCGGTGGCAGAGAGCCCCCTGCCCTGGGGACAACCCAGAGGGCGTGGCGCTGGACGATCCAGCCGATGCAGATGGAAATTGTGCAGGAGTGAGGGGTCTAAAGTCCCTGGCCGGAACCCAGCACCGCTCCTCAGGGCCATACCCCTCCCAATCTACAAGGTACTGGAGACCGTCCCTCTGCACCTCGAATCCAGAATTGACGGAGTAGGCCCGGTCACCGTCGATCTCCAATGGAGGAGGGGGGTCTCCAGCCCTTCACCACCGGCCTGAGGAGGGAAACATGAAAAACAGGGTGGATGTGCATAGTAGCAGGCAGACTTTTTTTTCACCTCATTAACCCTCCCCTACAATAGGTCCTCAGAAACCTGCCCACTTCTTGATATTGGCGCTCTGCCTGCCTGTTTGCCTTCGGATGGAATCCGGAGGTGAGACTGACTGTGATCCCCAACCTCTCCATAAAAGCCCTCCACACATAAACTGGGGGCCACGGTTAGAAACAATCTCCTCCGGGACACCAAACAGCGCTTCTGCAGTTTCCAGGGCTGAGTGCACCCCAGACAGAGGGAGGAGACGGCAGGCCTTCGAGAACCTGTCCACAACCATCAAGATCATCATGTTACCCTCAGAAGGAGGGAGATCCATAGGGAATTCAACCGACAGGTGCAATAAAGGTTGTTGTGGAACAGGAAGAGGCTTTAATTTCCCTGCAGGAAGGTGCCTTGGCGCTTTACATTGGGCACAATCTGAACAGGAGGAAACATAAACCCTCATGTCCTCAGCTAAGGTGCCCACCAATATGTGTCCTCCAGCTGATCTTTCCACCAATACCAGGATGAACGGAGGAGGGGTTGGTATGAGCCCAGCAGTTAAGCCTGTCCCTGATAGATGTGGGCACATACTGATGATTAGCAGGACAGTGTGCAGGAGCAGGCTAGATGTGTAAAGCCTGCTGTATCTCAGCATCGGTCGCCCAAACCACAGGGGCCACAATACATGCCTCTGGAACTATGGGGTTATCATTCACTGGGTACTTCTCCCTTCTTCATGCTGGCGAGATAAAGCATTGGCCTTCCCATTCCTGCTGCCTGGAATATAGGACAAAAAATATACAAATCGTGTCAAGAATAACGACCACATTGCCTGGCAAAGTTCCAGTCTCGTGCTGACAGGTTGTATTCCAGGTTATGGTGGTCGGTCCAAATGAGAAAAGGGTGTTTAGCCCCCTCAAGCCAGTGCCTCCATGCCTTAAGGGCACTGACAATGGCCAACAGCTCATGATCACCAACGTCATAGTTGCGTTCGGGAGGCATCAGCTTCCTTGAATCGAATGCCTAGGGACAGAGCTTCACAGGGGTCCCTGATCTCTGTGACAGCACTGCCCCATTCCACTCTCGGAAGCGTTCACATCCACCTCCACCACAAACTGCAATGTTGGGTCGGGATGAGCCAGAATAGGTGTGGATGAGAACATTGAGATGAAAGCCCTATCCAATACCCTAAGAAGGAGATGGCTTGTTGAAAAAAAACACACTTCTCAGCTTTAACGTAAAGCTCCTGCTCCAACAGCCTCCCAAGCACTTTGCAAACCAGGTTAACATGATGTTCACGGGTGGCCGTGTACACCAGGATATCATCAATGTACATGACCACTCCGCACCCCCACATGTCCCGGAAGATTTCATTCACAAAGGCTTGGAACACTGATGGATCATTCATAAGACCATACAGCATGACCAAATACTCGTATTGGCCAGTCGTGGTGGTAAAAGCCATCCCTCTCTTCTTCTCAGATACTCACGAGATTGTAGGCCCTTCGTAGGTCCAATTTTGTAAAGAATCGCGCGTCATGTATAGTCTCTAACTGAGGAAATTAAGGGGAGTGGTTAGGTGTAGCGCTCAGTGATCTTTTTCAGAGCACTTTAATCTATGCATGGACACAGACCCACGTCTTTCTTCTTTACAAAAATAAACTAGAAGATGCAGGTAAATATATAAAGGATTAGCTAAAGGAAAGCTAAAATGTGTCGCCCACAACAAGGGATGTAGATCTCCAGGAATAGGGTTGGGCAGCTCTGATATAGAGGGATATGTTTTCAGTGTGGTTATAAAACACAGTCATTTGTATACATTCAGCTGTATAACGGACCAGGCCTGTACCAAGTGTTCTGTTATCTAGAGCACGAACAGGTAATGAATATTGCATTAGGGGAATACCTAAGATTTTACATAGACTCAGATCAATGAAATTACCAGCTGCCCCTGAATCGACAAGGGCCTTAAGCGTGTTCTTGCTAGGGAAACAGCGAAATTCTATAGACACATGGAATTGGGAGGAGGGAACAGGTACCCGAGATGGTGCATGGGTGCTTGGGTTATCTCTCCCTGGATCCGACAAATGCAGGACAACCTTGGCAGCAACGTGCCACTTTTTTCCACAGAAGGAGCACGGCTCCCGACGCCTGCCGGATCCCCTTTTCTTACTCCGGTGCCCCGTATTACCCAATTCCATGGGCACGTTCGGGGCTTGCAGCTTCTGCCTGGGCCAGCTGCAAGCCCCGAACGTGCCCACGTCCCTGCAGGAGGCTGTACAACTGGACCGCCAGGTCCACCAGCAGGTCAAAACTAAAGGTTGACTGATTATGATTTTTCAAGGCCGATACCAATTAACAATTATTGGAAGACCAAAAAGTAGAGGCGAATTAATCGACCGATTATTATGTTTTTTTGGGGGGGAAATAATGGCATTACAACAATACTTAAAGAACATCCATCCATCCATTTTCGTCCGCTTATCTGGGATTGGGTCGCCACATTAACCAGCTCCGACTGGGGGATCCCGAGGCGTTCCCAGGCCAGGTTGGAGATATAATCCCGCCACCTAGTCCTGGGTCTTCCCCGAGGCCTCCTCCCAGCTGGACGTGCCTGGAACACCTCCCTAGGGAGGCGCCCAGGAGGCATCCTTACCAGATGCCCAAACATCCTCAACTGGCTCCTTTCGACGCAAAGGAGCAGCGGCTCTACTCTGAGATCCTCACAGATGACTGAGCTTCTCAATCTGTAAGGGAGACGCCCACCACCCTCCTGAGAAAACCCA
This sequence comes from Umbra pygmaea, assembly GCA_016801145.1. Lineage (NCBI taxonomy): Eukaryota > Metazoa > Chordata > Actinopteri > Esociformes > Umbridae > Umbra > Umbra pygmaea. The sequence continues at coordinate 9,628 of JACXGM010037457.1, forward strand.
TTTCGGCCGCTTGTACCCTGGATCTCGTTCTTTCGGTCATGACCCAGCCTTCATGACCATAGGTGAGGGTAGGAACAAAAACTGCACGGTAGATTGAGAGCTTTGCCTTCTGGCTCAGCTCTCTTTTCGTCACAACGGTGCGATATAATGAGTGTAATACCGCCCCTGCTGCGCCGATTCTCCGACCAACCTCCCGCTCCATTGTTCCCTCACTCGTGAACAAGACCCTTTGAACTCCTTCACTTGGGGTAAGCACTCGTTCCCTACCTGGAGTAGGCACTCCATCGGTTTCCTGCTGAGAACCATGGCCTCAGATTTAGAGGTGCTGATCCTCATCCCAACTGCTTCACACTCAGCTGCGAACCGATCCAGTGAGTGCTGAAGTTCACAGGCCGATGATGCCATCAGGACCACATCATCTGCAAAAAGCAGCGATGAGATCCTCAGCCCACCGAACTACAACCCATCCCCACCGAGACTAGGCCTCTATATCCAGTCCATAAATACTACAAACAGGATTGGTGACAAAGCGCAGCCCTGGCGGAGACCAACCCTCACATAAAACGAGTCCGACTTACTGCAGACAACCCGGACACAGCTCTCGCTTTGGTCATACAGAGATTGGATGGCCCTAAGAAGGGACCCCCTCACCCCATACTCCCGCAGCACCTCCCGGGGACCCGGTCATACGCCTTCTCCAAATCCACAAAACACATGTAGACAGGATGGGCATACTCCCAGGCCCCCTCCAGGATCCTTGCGAGAGTAAAGATCTGATCCGTTGTTCCACGACCAGGACGGAATCCACATTGTTCCTCCTTAAGGAAAGGAAGAGGAAAGGGAGATCTTTCTTTGAATTTTTTATGAAATGGAAACTTTTGCCTTATGGTCTTTGGATTCTAGAAGAGCATGTCTGGAGTGTGTTTGTGTGTGTGAGAGTATGCTTGCATTATAATTTTATTTTCTTTTTTAGATCAAATATGAAATCTTTTTAACTATTGAAAGAACAATAAACTTTTAATATAACTTTTAATATAATACACAAAATAGTTTCAAATCTCAAATAAATAAATCAAATTATTTAAATTTGTTCAAACAAAATGTCAAACAAATGGCAAAACACAGTGGCCCTCATTTATGAAACGTGCGTACGACCTAAAACAGGCGTACGACGGGCGTACGGCGATTCTTACGCAAAGCAAGGGATTTATCAATTTGAACGTGATCGTAGGCTGCGATAAAATCTCACGTCTGGTCTGACTTCGTGTACGTAAATTCTATAGTGTGACTAGCCGTGTTCATGGTAACCACCTTGTTCAGTGAATTGTTGAACCAGCGATCATTGATGAATGTGTCTGCATAGCAACTACCCCATATTGCAAATTACATTTCAGAATTACGAATTAATTATATACAGCACATTGCTATTAAGTGGTTTATTTTTTCCCTTTCACTTCGGGGTGGCCTAGAA
>JACXGM010037458.1:0-11098 GCA_016801145.1 Umbra pygmaea
GTAGTGAGGACGTTGGTCACACCTACAACAAAATAGTACGTAGTGAGGACGTTGGTCGCACTTACAACAAAATGGGACATAGTGAGGACGTTGGTCACACCTAGAAGAACATAGGACGTAGTAGGGCTGCACAATATTGGAAATAAATTACATTGCAAGCCATCAATGTAGGCTACAGTCAATAATTACCATTCCATGATACTAATAATTTCACTAGTAAACAAGCTTCATTCTCTGTAAACAGTAAAGCAGTACACATTTTTTTATAAAAAAGAAGCTTTACACCAACCCCCGATTGGTTTATAAAAATATAACAGAATTTTTTTTTTTTTTAATAATAGAACTTATAAGCATTTTGTTTCACAATCTTTTGTTTTTAAGTCAACTTTTTTTAGCCAACGTGCCATAGTAAAACAGTGTTGGTAATCATCATAATCATGGATAAGTAAATGCGATGGCGTGTAGTTGCAACATATCTTTACGATATGAAACGTAATTGCGTTTGTTATTTCTTTCTGTCGTTGACAGCCTTTCTGGTAAGGTGTCACACTGGCAAAGGCATCGCAAATAGTGTTTTGTTTTGATTGACATCCAAGATTAGATTTTGTACTCGTCGTAAAGAGCTTTGTGGGGCCGTTTTAAGTGATCAGACAAATGGGTGGTTTTCCCTTGTTTTGTTGCCACAACTTTATAACACTCCTGACGAAGTACCTGTTTTTGGTCATCCAACAACCAATCACAGCGAACCAATCACTTTGCAGGCATGCGGAGCGTGCATGTCATCCCAGCAACAAACCATACAACAAACTTGTGTAAACTTTGGTGCTACCTATACTGTCATTGGGTGCTACCCGTCTTCACATCGCATGTTCCGGCGATGTGACTATCGCACATGCGCACATCGCGATGTCGATGCTAAAACACAACATCGTTTAGCCCTAGGACGTAGTGAGGACGTTGGTCACACCTATAACAAAATGTAGTGAGGACGTTGGTCACACCTGGGAGAACAGAGGACATAGTAAGGAGGTTGGTCACACCTACAACAAAATAGTACGTAGTGAGGACATTGGTCACACCTACAAGAATATTATAATTTAATAATTTTAACATCTGTATCTACAGATGCGAAATAAACCCAAATAATTACATTCTGCTTGTTGTGTGCCCAAGCAATACACAAAGTACACATACAGGGTGGACGAAATAACACTACATGGAAAAGTAACGTAATCCCTATTACAAACAGATGCAGAGATCACATAATGGTGACTCCCAATTAGCAGTACAGATGTGTGAGCTAGAAAAGAGGTCTGACAATTATCCCTTTGGATATTAGATTTTCCAAAGCAACTATGCGGCAACTAAGTTCCAAAGAGGCCAAATACTCAGTTCCCGAATTGCAGGCACATTAGTCACAAAATATGCTTAATGCTTTCATGAGTCATGGTGAACAGTCTAAAAAATCATCAGAAAACGCTTGTTTTGGATACAATGCAAAAAGACGCGTCATTGGAGTACAAAACCTGGACCCCTGAGCGATGGATAGAATGAATATAGGTCTGATGAGTCATCGTTCATCCTACTTCCTACATCTAGGCAGATGTTTTTAGAATCCAAAGGATGCCTACAGCCCAAAATGTCTGCTGCCAGCTGTTAAACATGGTGGAGGAATCCATATTGTATGGGCAGCAGCCGCGGTCGGTGAATCTTAATTGGGGAGGACGGGCTCGTATTACGCTCAGAACCGGAGTGAATGGAATGTGTGCAAATCAAAAAAACAATTGGTTTTGTTCGTTGCACACCATTCCATTCACTCCGGTGCCGAGCGTAATACGAGCCCGTCCTCCCCAATTAAGATCCACCGACCGCGGCTGATGGGCAGACATCATGTCAGGCCAGGTGCACTCTATGGTGCAAACTTTCCCTCATGATGTTCCAATAGTCTATTATAGACAACGCTAAATAGGCTATTTTGTCCACCCACAGGCACACATAGATTTATTCCACACTCCAGTCTCGTGTAACTAGACATAATTGCAGAATACTGAGCAATTTCTTTTACTTTCCATTCTGTTAACTTGTCCATGAAACAATTTAGCATTTGCAAGAGAAGCTATAACTATTGTAGTGATATCAATATTTTTCACTACAATCTGTGTTTCCACAGATGTTAGGCCTGCACTCCTAGGTAGCTTTTCGGTCTCTCCTCTCTTCGTCCCCTCTGTCTGTTCTAATTGCAAGAGGGGAGTCTGGTGTGTGGGAGTCAAGCTTCCAGCTGCAGCTCATATACTACAATCAACTTCTGCTTCATATAACCGGTCATTCCTCCACTCTGCGTCAGATCATAATCAAGATGACCACATTTAGTCTCGCTCATGATAGACCTTACTACCTGTTTGATTAATTACTCTATGCCTGTTCCGATCCGTTCTCTTGTGCCTCAGTTACTATTGGAACCTGACTCTTGCTACCACTTCACTCCTGCATCCACCAGACCCAACACCCACCACTGGACATCCTCACTACTACTTGGATTACTCTGAGGGAACCATTCCTGCTCGGAAACCCAACGGACCTGTTCACCTTCCTGGAAATACTGGTCTTGATGTCTTATTTCTGGAAACTGGACTACACTCTGGCTCTGCGTTTTGTCTGCATTTGGGTTCTGCACTCAAATCAAACGTAACACGCGATTGTCCTTAAACGCTGTCCGGGCGATGCAGCCAGAACGTAGTCTTTGTATTTTGGTGAACAAAGCAGTCTGTCCAGGCAGACATGGTGCTATTTATTCAACCTCCAAAATTATTTCTCGATCTGCCAATATCAAAGTAAGCAAGATTTACTGTAGGATACTCCATGGTTAGAGGAAAAGTCTGGAACACAACTTGAAGTCTACTTATATGATATGGCATGGACGTATGAGCTGCAAATTCTCCTGCCCTATTTCCAAAATCCACTTCCCATCCAGACTTCTTTCGAACTCAGAAGTCTGACATTAGTACTGGTTGACCTTATGAAATGTTATTGTTATTTTATAAGGCAAGTTGTTATATATCCAATCCTTGTTTGCAGCAACAATGTGTGTGTGTGTGTGTGTGTGTGTGTGTGTGTGTGTGTGTGTGTGTGTGTGTGTGTGTGTGTGTGTGTGTGTGCGTGTGCGTGTGCGTGTGTGTGTGTGTGTGTGTGGTGGGGTGCGGGGTTACAGTGTGGGACAGTGTGGGACATTCTTGCTCAAATTTTCCAATTTGGTGGTCGTGGGATTAGAACCAAATTTCAGATTTGATGTATTTAGTTAATTACCCAGTTGTACATGATGGTATCAAGCTTCACTTTTATCAGTAGCTGCCCTTGCAACATATGTTATGATTCAATGGTCTTTGGGGAAATGTGAAATAAAAAGGGAATCGGAAAATGTACTTTTATGTTTAGTCCCTATCTCTCCATATTTAGTACATCTATGAGTGTGCATCTCCTATTTGTGCCTTGGTATAGAATTGCTTTTCGATAGGAATGTGGGCTGCAGACCGAGTCACGACCCATTCTTATCTGTGTTAGTATAAAGTTTTATTACATAGTTTTATCATTATAATGTTTGTATGCAATGACCCAGAAGGGTCTAGAATGCAATGTGCCCTACCTATAACACAGTGGGCTACCAGGGATTTCAAATCGCACACCGAAATATCCTAAGTGCAACAGATCACTGGGCTTCAATCCCAAAGATTGGAATCTCAGGTCCACAGGGTATTTGTGGAGTATAACTAAGATAACCAAGGAACCAACCACGGGGATCTTCTGACTTGCCCTGTTCAAATGGCTCAGTGTTTAGTCAGACTTGTAGTCAGAAGGTCGATTCCCAACTCTGACAAATGTCGTTGTGTCCTTGAGCAAGACACTTTGCCTTGGGTTGCTCCACTGAAGTGCTCAAATGGTTCAATAAGAAAATAACATGTCTAGAGCTCTACCGGCATTAAAAAAGTGGTTGGAGTTTCATAAAACATTTAACAAAACCTTTCACAAAACAACTGCAAGACGAACGGGAAGGAGACGCACATTTTGTTACCTTACATGTCTATGTAGTGTAAAAATTGTTGGAGGAGTAGCATTGGGAAATGTTGCTTTACTAATAATAAATATATATGTGATATTATAGTAAGTGGCCTTGTCATAGGCAACCACAATTAATAATAAATAATTATTTATGCTGCAAGATCATTGTACAGTAGATCAGTAATTTGGCAAACAACTGCATTTTCTTCAGCGATGTTGAATATGCTGAATATTTCTGTAAAACGAGACTGTCTTCTAATCCTATTATTAGAACTAAGGTCTAGACTATGTGCTTGATTTAGATGTGATGAAAAAATATGAATTCTTCTGAGGATATATGTGGCACTGGAATAATGTGAACCATGAACAAATAATCACACTAATGAGACTAACAAATTCCCGGTGTTCAATGCATACCTCAATCACAAACATGCCTGATCATTCAAGCTGTTAACACAAAAATAGCCCATTGTACTGTGAACGATTCAGTTTTGTTTTTGGCAGGGCATACAAATTAAAATACAGCTAACACCCAAGCTACCAGTAAAGACTGAAACAGATATTTCACCATGAATATAAAACAAATATTTCTAAAATCTAGTCCATAGGTCTTCAGAGCTGTTAAGTTTTGCATGATTTGTTGAAGACTACATAAATTACTGAATGTCTCTTAAGTTTACTTTAATATGATGGTTATTCCATCTGTATATGTGCACAAGACATTTCTTTCACAATAAATTATGGAAAATGAATTTTTTTGAGAATATTTTGTAGTCTTTAGCTAGGTTTCTGAAATGGCAACAAATGTTCTTGCTAATTTTCTCAAATCTGCATGTCCAGTAGAGTTTGAACACGTAGTTGTCATGATGGGGACCTTTTCACCAATGCCATGTCTTATCTTGAAATCAAAATTAGTCCTCGATTGACATACCTGGTTCAAAAATGGTCCAATAAATAAGAAATCCAATACCTTTCCCTCCAAAAAAACTGTCCAATCAGCGAAAGCAGGAGGCGGGGCTTGGATTATTAGAATTTTTCTCAGTTTTTAATCATATCTAACCGTACACCTAACATTAACCCTAACCTTAACCACACTGGAGTGTTACAAAGTAATCCTGTGCTATATATATATATATAAATTGTTATTATCAATCAAAAGTAAACTTAATGTCAGGTCCGCCCTCTGTTTTGAATCAAACAATCAAATAATTTCTGCCTCCAAAGCAGATCTGCCCCGAGAAAACTTTTCAAAAATAAGAGTTCTATGAACTTCCGCTTCTGGCAATGGCAAATTTTAACACCTCGTAAATTCAGTGTGTGTAGAATTCTGTAGACAACCAGTACTAGATTAAGGCTGCGTTTACATTCTGACAGATTTCAGCAACATTTTTGGATGCTCTCCAGGTGAGACAAGATAATTTCTAAATTGTTTGTATTTACATTATCATATCTCGAGACGGCAATCACAAATTTGTGGGCACTTCGCTCAGAAACCAGCCCAGCCCCTTGACTTACACGAAGAATTTCTTCACAATACATATTTCTCCTGGGCTGTTTGCAAAGCTCCAGTTGGGATCTTTTGATCTCTTCTTGTGCGCTACCTACGGAGGTCACGTGAAATTCGAGAGACCCGCAAGTTTACACACAACAATTGTGTCTCGTCTGGAGCTGTGCTCAAGAGGATGCAGACATGTTGCTATAATCGTGGCATAAATTACATTGCTGCTATGAAGGAAGATTCACTGGGTTTTCAGACTGTCACAGAGGATCTCATTGAAAGGGTTTCCCGTTCATTAAACAATACAATCAATTACCCAGTGGACAGACACACAGAGCTTAACTAGATTGCCACTGGCACCATAGAGCAACAGTAAACATGCAGAAAGGAGTTAGCCTTGGAACAGATCCAATCACAGGTCCAAGTGAAAGGCGGGGAGACAGGAAGAGAGACGATGAGACAGGGTGAGAAGAGGACTAATGCTTGGCTGAATTAATACAAAATGGTGGGAGGTATTGGGAGATAAACACTAGAATACAAGAGCTGATGAGTTTCACGGAGAGATTTGACATAATTGCTGGACTGACGGCCTGCCTGGTACTCACCGAACACAGTCCTGGCTGGCACTGACTCTCTGGTACTCACCGAACACAGTCCTGGCTGGCACTGACTCTCTGGTACTCACCGAACACAGTCCTGGCTGGCACTGACTCTCTGGTACTCACCGAACACAGTCCTGGCTGGCACTGACTCTCTGGTACTCACCGAACACAGTCCTGGCTGGCACTGACTCTCGGTTGAGCCAGAAAGACACCTGGGAAAGGATGACGGTCATGATGCACGGTAGGTAGGTCTGGATCACAAAGTAGCCAATTTTCCTCTTCAAATGGAAATGGGCTGTCATGACCGTGTATTCACCTATGGAAAGAAAATACACTTGTGAGTGCCCCATTAGCAAGACTAATTAAGTTACAGTATTATTCTTTATTACAGTGAGCTCAATAATTTACTGGACAGTGAATTTTTTGGGGGTTATTTAAATTTCATGCCCTTTCATTTTGAATGGATACAATGAAAATGAGGTTAAAGTGTCACTGTCCGCTTTAATTTGAGGGTACATTCTTACATAACAGCAAATACAGAAATAACAGCACCTTTTGCCCCCCCCCCAAAAAAAACCCTGGGACTGTTCTACAGAATGTATAATAAAGTAATAATTGTTAATATTTGATTGCATGTCGTTTGTGTCCATTGACTGCTTGAAGTCTGTGATGCATCGACATCACCAGATGCTCAGTATCTTCCCCGGTGATGTTCTGCCAGGCCTGTACTGCAGCCATCTTCAGTTCCTTTTTCCTTGGACGTATTGCCTTCAGTCCATTCAGCATGGAAAATGTTCAATTTGATTCAGATCCGGTGATTGACTCAGCCACTGTATATAAGTAGTTATCTGTTCACATTTACTAACCTGGAAATCCAGAGTAATTCTGCTCATTAACTATGCCCTTGTAGCCGAGCTGCACCAATCCCATCGGTGTATCTGATATAGGCGTGCCAGAGGCGTGTTAAACAGATGACGACACGACCAGTGGCGGGCCGTGCATTTTACACCTAGGCCTTCAATATCTTCCCGAAATTAAAACGCATTATAATAACCTCACAATGACATTCTAGGGCTTTTGTATATATTATACAAAATATAAATAGGCTACATTGTATTTCCTTTAAGTTATAATTCTTAACGTTAGTATGTCAGAGCACAGAAATACCACTATTTGGTTCACCCAGAAGTTTTGCAAACTACCGACATTTGTCTTTCCTCCCTGAAGGTGGCTTTCAGAGGCTAGGTCCGGGGCGTTCCTCATGCCGTTTTCTACAGTTATAGTATGCACCGAATAGCCTAAGAACTTGCATCCTTTGTTCTTTCCTGTACTCTTAAATGTGAAGGAAGTATCTACTTGGAGTATCGGGCCTTTTTTACAAGTACAAGTACGAGTACTTATGCCCAGTATCAGGCCCGATACCAAGTACTGGTATCGCCCATCCCTAAAGCCCTGCTAGTGAAAATATATAAAAATCCATCAAACTCACCAAAGCTGCTCATTATTTGAAAACGAAGTCCATCCTCCTTTCTCTTTTAAAAAGACTTGACGCGGTTGTACAGCACATTTTTGCATTAAGTTCCAATTAAAGATCTTGCCCAGTGCTGAGAGTCGATCCTGCCCAGTCCTATATTCGCCACCAAAGCTACTTCTTCACCTCCATCTGCCATTCTGCTAAAAGTAAAAAATCTAACAATCTAAAAATTGAAAGTTTAAAGAAATCAGAAAAGGATGTAAGCTAAGCTAGCAATTTTTTTGTTGAACTACCACTCCTATCAGCAACAGAAACGATGCTGACGTAAGGCTAGGCCTGCAGGAACGCTTTACTTGGTCAAAGAACACACCCAACATGGTAAAGTCGAAATCTGAGTGGTTAAAAATATGACAATCAACAATATTGTCCTGATGGGCTTCAACGGCAGACGGTATTCACTCAGAATTCTGAATGCCCTAGTCTACCCGGAGACAACACAGATGAAAAAATCTTATTGAGACCCAAATCCGGAGGATATATGGGTCTGGCTTCGAGTAATGAAAATGACCCAACTCGAGGGGCGGCACCAAGCATGCATTTAAAAATCTCAAGGTACGCAATTGGATAACACTACGACCAATCACCAGTGGTTTTTCGCTAAGCCCCTATGGCGGAGCTAACTGGTAGATAAAACTCTTGCCGTATCAGGTCACAAAACAGCGAAAACGTCCTTTTATAAAAAAGGAATGATTCGAGCGCCGTCTTCTGTTCCTCTTTTAGACAAAAAGCCAAGTCTAACTCGTTCAATGTAGTGGCCAAAGTCGTTTTAAACAACTGGTGTTAATCCATAGCGATCTTACGATGTGATTGGTGCAGCTCGGCTACAAGGGCATAGTTAATGAGCAGAATTACTCGGTGCCAGAGTAACTTGCTGAGCAAATCCAAATTGTGCTCTCGCGAGAACTCTGGATTTCCATGGTAGCTTTCCCCAATTTAGGAGACTTAATGCTCTCTATTCCTCACATCAACCCCCCCCCCACAAACACATAGATATCTAGCTAAAGAATTTAAAGAGAGTGAGTGAATTTACTCTGCCCAGCCTCTAGCACCACATCATTGAATGCAAGCTGATGTCTCTGTTGCTGATGGGATCTCAGATTTGGCAGGAATCACTATTCACTCTAGAGAATTGACTCCAGAGGATAACTCTAGGATTCACTCCAGAGGATAACTCTAGGATTCACTACAGAGAAGAGGTGTGCCTACCTGCCAGCGGGGAGATAATTACAGCCTGAAGATGATGTTCTAACAGACACCAGATCCTCACCGCTGCACAAACTGAACCACAGAGATAAAAAAATATCCTTTAGCAGGTCGGGCAGTGTTTTCCAACCCTCTCCTCGGGGCACACCAGACGTTCCACAGTTTAACTGTAGCCGCTGAACTAGCTCACCGTATTCATGAATCAAGGGCTTGATAATTAGCAGATGAGTTGAATCAGGTGTGCTAGCTCAGAAATACATCAATTACATGGAGCGGCTGGTGTTCCCTGAGGAGAGGGTTGAAAAACACTGGGATAGGGGAGTCAACCCAATTATCTGAGTCTCAATTTCCCGGCTGAAATTCAACACTGGGGCACTGAAATGGTATTTGGTCTTTAGATTAATATAACCTAATTGTAAGTACTTCTTGCCCTCCACTGTGCTAATGGACAAAACCTGTTAATGGAAATGTAACTCCATTAACAGGTTTTTCCTACTATGAGAACTCACTTCCGTTGTAATCCATCTAGTTATAACGGACAGGCCAGAAACAACAAAATACTTAGGACTTGAACACCAAAATACTCCTATTCTAACGAGGATAGGAGATGGCCAGCCTGTAAGTCTCTGTGGTGGGATTGAGTAGCGCAGTGTCTTCCCAACAAATGAGCAATGGCCTCTCCTCCATAACCAAGGGCTGACCCCTCCTCTGCAAATGGAGATGGAGAGCATGCGGTTCAAGATTGCATCAGCCTCCTGTTACCGCTGCTGCCACCAGCACGCCCTCACTTAATATGGTAATGTGCAACGCATCTGATGGAAACGAAAGACAGTCATTTGATTTATCCATCAGCTTTAGTTCACTGTTGCTGGAAAGCACAGTGTGCCGAGTTGATGGCCAACATTGACCAGATTGGTACAAGGTTTTACATAAACATCTTTACATTTACAGGTATTCACTTGAGTTATGACAGATTTACTTTGGAGTCATAGTAAAAACACAAGAAAACTTAGTGATTTGTTAAAAAATAAAACATTGCTGATATGCTTGTGGCCCTATGCAAATTCTGAGGATGATCATTGTGCTAAACAACCTAGTTTCCTGACACGGTAGACTACACACTGACACAGTTCTAATGAATCATTAATTTAATTTAATTAATTTAATTTTATAGTGAAACAAAGGGACTCCGCTCTGGTGGCCATTGCGATTGTGCCCATAACATTACAGTAGCTATTTTGTTTTGATAAGGCATTTTATTTTCCCCATTGTAATCTTTGGCAAACAATACACTTCATGGACAAGTCAACCACATTACTTTTGTATGAGTTTACATAATCTTTCCCTGATCACGCAGCACTATACCATAGTTAAAAAGCATCTTAAGCTGCCCTAATAGCCTTTTACTTACCTCAAGGGGATTTCAAACTTTGACATGTCGGTTGATGTCACGTACCTACTGTTCATACTATATTAAAATGTAAACTGTAATTACATTGCTAATGCTGGTCCACTGTAAAATATAAAATTAAGTCAACAACTGCATTTGCTGGAATGTAAGAGAACTAGCTTTACTAACTTAACTAACTAAAAAGCATGTATAGATGACTTCTGGGTCATTCTTGCATTAGCAAATGAAAATGACACATGGTCAACTCCTTTTTGAGATGCATTTAAAAGGTTGCTGATTCATTAACCAGCCACAAAACTAGTTTGGGAATTTGAAAATGTATTGGAATAAATTACAAAGTAATATATCCCGGCAAGGCGGTGGTGTGGCCTTCATTTATGACACTGATCTTAAACTTACACCCAAAATAATGACTGGGTTTGTGTCTTTTGAGGTTTTAGTCATGAAATCTGTGCGGCTTAATCAATCTGTTTTTATAGCAACAATCTACAGGCCACCTGGGCCATACACAGTGTTTCTTAATGAATTCCCTGAATTTTTATCTGACCTAGTAGGGATGGCAGATAATATTATAATTTGTGGTGATTTTAACATTCACATGGAGAACTTGAATGACCCTCTCCAAAAAGCTTTTATGGCATTGATTGATTCAGTGGGTTTTGTCCAACATGTCTCAGGACCTACACACTGCCATAATCACACGTTGGACCTTGTACTGTCTCATGGCATAGATGTTGTAGATCTCAGTGTTTATCCTCTTAACCCAGGAATTTCAGACCACCATTTGATTACATTTA
>JACXGM010037459.1:0-11098 GCA_016801145.1 Umbra pygmaea
ACTCACCACTATTCTAACGCATCTCTTTTACCACTCACCACTATTCTAACGTCTCTTTTACCACTCACCACTATTCTAACGTCTCTTTTACCACTCACCACTATTCTAACGTATCTCTTTTACCACTCACCACTATTCTAACTTATCTCTTTTACCACTCACCACTATTCTAACATATCTCTTTTACCACTCACCACTATTATAACGTATCTCTTTTACCACTCACCACTATTCTAACGCATCTCTTTTACCACTCACCACTATTCTAACGTATGTCTTTTACCACTTCACTCCACATCCACCCTACTGTCCCTCACATCACTCTGACTGTCATATGTCTGTGGCTCAGACACACACTGTTAAATTAAAATATGTCAAATAAGACTGTCAGTGTCAGACACTGGAAATAAACTACCAATAGCAGTTCAGATGAATTCATGCTTTTTGGTTTAATGTAAGAGCACATAGAAAGTGCACTGACCTGTATTTTGGAAAATGATTAAATTAATGGACTGAATGCAAGATATCTAAATGACATAAGAAAGACAGATTGTAGCTCAAAATTGTCTAAACAGGTGGCTTAGTCTATACTATCCGTTTATCACTCACCTCAGGATCCATCCACTTTAACTCACATCCATCTGACAATCTCCTGATTCAGGCTCAGACACACTCACAATTAGTCAAATTATTCAGTCAGACACACACATAGTGGCCATTCATGTAGTGCAGAGTATATACTGATGTATCTTACAGTTCAGTTTAATGATTCATAATGACTCCAGAAACAAATAAATGTAATTTTTTCCACTTAATGATGATAACATTAGAGCTAGCCATTGCAAATGGATGACAATTATATGAGAAAGAACAATCTAATATCACACTAGTTGCTGCTGGGTTGACTAGTAGAAAGACCTGTAGGCTGGTTGCAGAACCACATTATCTACTGGTTTAATCTGGTCTAAATAAAAGTGCTCATTACTGGCTAAAGTATAGATAACTAGCTAGCCAGCTAATATTTACCATCCATATCAATCCTCTTCTTTCACGCTGAAGTCAAATCGAGGCTAGTATAGTGTATAGGGTAAAGCATGAAATGGATTTCTGAAAAGAGTGGCTTTTCTCTAAAGAACGCGAGTGGAATGGATTTACAGTGGAGGCACTGGCAGTCGATCACTGTCACTGAGACAGTTTGTGGGACGTCAAGTAGTTAACATGAGTCCAGTGCTTGAAGAAACATTGGTTGGTTGGTGCCCCTCAGAGATATAGTGCCCCTGGGCACTTGCCCAGCTGCCCATATGGTTGATCCGCCCCCTTATCCATTCCATTTGGGAGACCCAGATGTGAACTGTCCCCCGCACCCCCTCCCCTTTCCCCTTCTTACACAGCTTCTGTGCACAGCACCTTCTCAGCAAGCAGGGTGAGAAGGGCACCTTCTCAGCAAGCAGCTGCAGGGGGCGCCATTTTGCAAATTCCCCACAGTGAAATGGTAGATAACTGCGTCGCAGAGGATTTTTTTGTGCCTCCCACATGTGTCATGAAAAAAATGCCGCCCTGGGCGGCTGGCCGCTTCACCCATGCCAAAAACCGCTATTGCTAATGGACCATAATACACAATACAGCAAAGGCAGGCATTACTGAACAGTCATTTTGCATTATGTAGCACCCTGCTACAAACGATTCATTGAAATCAATGCAACAATAACATATAATTCAAACTATTTACAGTATTTACATATCCACCTATATTTGGTTTGCTTAAACAGAACAAATTTCACAATAATATGTGGCATCTTCGTCTGGAACCCTGCCAGGTAGATTGTTAGGCCTTGACGCTGTCGCTCACCCTCCAAGTGTAAGCACTTCCAATTCACCCCCCTGCATTGAATGTTAGGGACAGAAAACATACATAAACATAAACAATAAAGCCAAAAAACAACTACTACAGCAATATTGCTTCAATATAAGTTTTCATTTAAGGAAACTGTGAACTGCAGTAAGTAGCAGTGAGTGATTGGGAAGTAGTACTGGAATTAGAGATTTTTAAAAAATATTTTCCAGAAATAATAATAACTGAATTGTACATATTGGGAAGTAATGTAATCGTAATGAAAACAAATTATTAGTGAATATCTTTAAAAAAAATAGCCAGCATTTTGCATCCCTACTGTGATTGCCTATCTACCAACACGGGAATTTGTCGATGGTCCCTTACACAGAACTTAGCGACAGAACAGATGATAAAGCTATGACGTTTCATGTTGGATACAAATCTCTAGCGTTAATAATTGTAGTTGTTTTCTCTTGATACTCTGTGACAATGTCAACTTTCTTTGACCCTGATCACGTCATTGATCTGAACTGCTTTGTCGAATTCGAACGGAGGGGAATATCAACTGAATATCAAACGTCCAGCCAACTTTACCGTGGTATTTCTGAATATACATTTCTGAGTAGAAAATATAAGTTTCTAAGTAAAATTTATTTAATCTTCCAAAAGTAAGCTAAATTTGAATGGGCTTTAATGGCCAGAAAAACGAATAACAGAGATGAATTGCCATGGTAAAATATGGGGTCAATGGTCAAAGTTTATTTCCTAAAGGTTATCACATTTTGTGTTTGCGGTGTGAAGAAAATTGCTTTCTTAACAATATTTCTTACATACTTCTTATGAAAGGAATTTGTAAACATTTTCTCCTGCAGAATTATAACATTTCCTAAAGTCTATTAATTTTGCTTTCTAGCAGATATCTAAATCTTTGTGCAATATTTCAGCTACAATTAATAGAGTGGGATTTTCACTGCAGGGCTGTCTAGAACAGCCACTCATCTCCAATACAAATAGGAAAAAAAGGCTACAATTTGCAAGAGCTCACCAAAATTGGACAGTTGAAGACTGGAAAAATGTTGGCTGGTCTGATGAGTCTCGATTTCTGTTGAGACATTCAGATGGTAGAGTCAAAATTTGGCGTAAACAGAATGAGAACATGGATCCATCATGCCTTGTTACCACTGTGCAGGCTGGTGGTGGTGGTGTAATGGTGTGGGGGATGTTTTCTTGGCACACTTTAGGCCCCTTAGTGCCAATTGGGCGTCGTTTAAATGCCACGGCCTACCTGAGGATTGTTTTTTGACCATGTCCATCCCTTTATGGCCACCATGTACCAATCCTCTGACGGCTACTTCACAAAGCTCGAATCATATCTAATTGGTTTCTTGAACATGACAATGAGTTCACTGTACTAAAATGGCCCCCACAGTCACCAGATCTCAACCCAATAGAGCGTCTTTGGGATGTGGTGGAATGGGAGCTTTGTGCCCTGGATGTGCATCCCACAAATCTCTATCAACTGCAAGATGCTATCCTATCAATATGGGCCAACATTTCTAAAGAATGCTTTCAGCACCTTGTGCCACATAGAATTAAGGCAGTTCTGAAGGCGAAAGGGGGTCAAACACAGTATTAGTTAGGTGTTCCTAATAATCCTTTAGGTGAGTGTAATCCCTCCACCTAGTCCTAGGTCTTTCCCGAGGCCTCCTTCCAACTGGACGTGCTGGAACACTTCGCTAGGGAGGCGCCTTACTAGATGCTAGAACCATCTCAACTGGGTCCGTTTTAAACCGTTTGAAGCGGCTCTACTCAGAGGTGCTAATCCTCATCCCAACCGCTTCACACCTGGCTGTGAACAGATCTAGTGAGTGCTGAAGGTCACTGATCAATGATGCCATCAGGACCACATCATCTGCAACAAGCAGTGATTAGTTACTCAGCCCACCGAACTGCAACCCCTCCCCACCATGACTACGCATCGATATACAGAGATTGGATGGCCCTGAGCAAAGACTTCCTCACCTCATACTCCCTCAGCACCTCCCACCTTATCTCCCAGGGTAACCGGTCTCACGCCTTCTCCAGATCCACAAAACACATGTAGACTGGATGGGCCGACTCCCAGGCCCCCTCCAGGATCCTTGGGAGAGTAAAGAACTGGTCCGTTGTTCAACGCCAAAAATTCACGATAGTTATCAAAGTTGGGCCTGTGGTTGCCACAATTCCTGTTTAAAAAAAATTATTACAATCAGTGTACACATTACTATCTGTATAAAATGATGGACAGGTGTCAAACCGGTTCCACGGAGGGCCGAGTGTATGCTGGTTTTTGGTCTTTCCTTTCAATTAGAGCCCAATTAAGACGTAGACTGCCAGGTGAGGCAAGCTCCTAACCAATTAGTGACATTCAATCATTCAGGTACAAGGTAAAAGCGAAAACCTGCAGACACTAGGCCCTTTGTGGATCTGGTTTGACACCCCTGGTATAAGTGCATAAAAGGGATTTTTATTTACTTAGAATCTCAGTTTGTAACCCCACCCACAAGCCTGCTTCGTCCCGGAGGAGTACTATAACATTTTTTACTCTGATCTGGCCCGGTACGGCGCGCTACCCAGTGGGAAGTTTGTAGATGGGTACACTCTCCATACTGTGATGGACACAGACTGGCCCATTTCAGCCCTGGAAAATAGGCAAAAGTCTCACAGGTGGCAGGTAGAAATTCCACCAATCACCCTAGAATGCACTGCAAAAACACACATCCAAAAATAAGTACCTAAATTAAGCTACTATATGCCTAAAGTACTGTAAGCAAAATTATCTTCCTGCACACTGAGATAATTTGACATCCTATCATGTCTGAAAATAATACAAAAACAAGGTAAAAAGTGAATAATTCTTAAAGATTAAAATATTAAATGATAAATACCTTGTCACCTTTTTTTACCCCTGATAAGTTTGCACCCCTGTATATATTGTAAATAAAATGACTTTGCTTGGCCTAATTAATAATAGAAATGGATTCACACTCAATATTTCAGTTGGACAGTTGGGTGCTGCATCATACATTGGGAATAACTACTACTGTGGCTTTGTTGACATGTTGATGGTCTCATATGCTCTAAATTATAGGTGGGCCTACTCAGGCCACCATCCACCTAGATCTCAACCCTCCCAGAGCGGTGGTGAGGTATGGACACTCAGTC
The DNA here is from genome assembly GCA_016801145.1 of Umbra pygmaea. Lineage (NCBI taxonomy): Eukaryota > Metazoa > Chordata > Actinopteri > Esociformes > Umbridae > Umbra > Umbra pygmaea. The sequence goes on from JACXGM010037459.1 coordinate 5,039, forward strand.
TCTGTCAACTGCAGCACATCAGCCACAAAGCCTGAGGGGATGGGCTGGGAGGCCACAACCGGAGGTGTAGGATTTAAAGAAAATGTCACCAGCATCATCTGGACTGTGGAAAAGCTTACAGAATGGACAGTAGAACCTAAATGCTACATGACCCTCAGTAATGGAGGCCAACCTAATAAAGTGCTTCCAGTCATTGTGTACAGTAAGTTTTTGTCTCCTTGTGTTGAAAGGAAACTATTGTGTTTCTACATTGTGTTTCTATTGAATTTACATGCAGCTTTGTGGTTTAGTTCTTAACTTTGTGGACATCTTCCGCAGAGACTCCAGACAGCGTGTCCATCTCTCCTCTGAGCCGCTCTGGTCCGATGGTGGAGGGGAACCAGTACCAGCTGCAGTGTAACATCCAGAATGTCGCTCCTCTAAAGAACCTGGTTGTCAAGTGGTACAAAGGGAATGAATCCATAGACACTAAAACTTATAGAGACCCCAATAAGAAGAAACCAGTTAATAAGTCCCTGACCCTCAACATCACCGCCAGTAGAGACGATGATGGAGCTCAGTTCAGATGTGAGGCAGAGCTGCACCTGGGACCAGAGGGTCCACAGACTCCTCCCACAGTGACATCAGAACTTCTGAATATCATTGTATTATGTAAGATCCCTTTATTTGTATTGATTTCATTGCCTACCTCCCCATGAACAGTTTTGTGCAAACCGATTGGTTGCTTTTATATCATATATGATTGATGTCATTCTCTTCAGCTCCCCCAAAGTTCTTCAACCCTGAATCTGAGGTACACGAAGTCCGAGCGGGGGACGAAATCAACTTAAACTGTACGGCTAGTGGAAATCCAACTCCTGTGTACTACTGGACGGCCACACTTGGCATCCAAAACAACAAAATTAACAAAGCTGTTCTAAACCCATCTTCTGAGCTTGCAGGAACGTACAATTGCACTGCCTCTAATCATTTGGGAACAAACAGCAAGATATTCACTGTAAATCTCACACCGAATGGTAGGAGAATCAAGTATCTAACTAGTGTCTGATCTTCTCTGTCTCATTATGGCGGCTATCTTGTTATCTTCTCTTCCCTCAATGTCAATCACTGACTCATTTTGTTATCAATTTCCTGAGCTCAGTATGCATTTACAAATACTACAAACAGCTACAGTCTTAGGTGCGTTTGTAACAATGTGCCTAGTATTATTTCACAGTAGCTTCAAAAAGTAGCTCAGTACTTTGACATTCTAAATGTCTAATATTGCTGGTTGGCACCAAATTTTCCAGGCATTCCTGGCAGCAGTGCAGGGAAATGTGTGCTGGCTTTCTTTGCTCTACTGTCTAAACTCTGCTGTGGCTGGAGCAGCGTAGCGTGGGTTTATAGCTGTTTAAATGATCATTAACCACACCTTTTTCCCACAGACCACAGCAAAACATTCTGGGCCATCATTGGATCTGGTCTGGTCCTGGCCTTGGGCCTTTGTGTTTGCTATGCTGTCGTCAAAATGAAGACCGGTCCCGACTCCATCATCTAAGCAGACCGGAGGAAGAGCCTCTTGTTTTCAACAGCCTGGTCAGTAATAGCAGACACTGGTTAAATAAAGATGGCTGCTTATTTAAGTGTATAATGATGGATGGATGTCCTCAATCTAAACTCAGTGCTTTCTGTTAGCCTGCCCTACCCATAGTCCATTATGGCTTGGGCTATAATAACCTTTATCTGTGTGAGCTGTTATATTGTAATAATCATTTACTGGAATGTGTCCTGTCTAAAACCAAGCGAGCCTGAATGTCATTTCTCATCTTACAGTTGCAGCGTGTGCGCCAATGTGTGATGAAGTTGCTCTGAACAGACTTCTAGCCTGACCGCCGTGTCCTGATGACAGCACCAAGCTACCTAATGACTGTAAACTCACAACTGACCCGTGCAGTGCATCGCTTCTTGCCTAACGCGTTTTGTTTCAGAGGGACCATTTTAAACAATTATGCCAAGAGTCACTGACAGACTTCCACTTCGTCTCTTGTTTTCTTGGCATCCTTGATCATTAGTATTGTCGTTAAATTCGAGGTTTAATAATTAAACACTTTCACTTTCCCAACCTATGTCCGTGGACTACAGCAAAACATGTATACCGTCATGGACCTTGGACTCAACCAGGCTAAAGAGGAGAACTGTTGTCAAACTGTTAGGAGAACTAGGGAGGAGCCACTAACAGATTTACCTCAGGAATTCAAATAAGCTTCCTCATCATATCACCATAACAGACGGGATGCCAGCTGTGTGTTACTTGAAACAATTTCCTGTGCATTAATATGGTTACTTACTTGCCACATGAGCGGTGTCATTGATTTAATTTCTGTCTGTTGTATAATCACAATTTTTTTAATCGAGACATGCACTTATGATCGTCAAATACAGACCTCTGCTTTAGCTGTGAGACTGGTGCAGCTGAAACTGTTTTGTGCGTTTATCCTGAGAAGTAGGCCCGCATGATTAATCGTTATAAAATCGCGGTCAGCAAAACCCTGTTTTGCACAGACATGTTCAAGGAGTTCAGATAGAGCCTGTATCAAGGCCAAATGTAGTTATATGTCACTCTGTTATGTGTTATATGTCACTATTTTTGGTAGCCTACTGTACTTAAATGGTCAGAAAGCACTTTATTTTCTTTGTTCATTGAAGCCTCTATGTTGACAGGCTTGAGGGGACGCGTAATGTGCTATATGTACTAAAAAAAATCTATGTTTTGTCATGGTTCAAATGTGCATTAAACGTTCTCTTTTGTAAGAAAGAAATCATGGCACAGAATCGTGATATTAATAAACACATGGCGATTCATATTTTTACCTGAGTCGCGCAGGCCTACTGAGAAGTTAAAAAAAGACCTAACCACCAGGCCACCTTACTTCCCCTGAAGCAATCAGACGAGACGTTAACTGGTCTTTCTTTTACGTTAGGTTAGCTAGCTGTCCAGATGCTTTTTTTAAATACTAAAGCCATTTTCTAATTTCACAAGCTACAACACATTATTGATTTGTAGAAATGCAGAAAATTAGGTTTACATATCAAAACAGTTTGGGCTGGTTGTTGTCTCCCCTACTTTTATAACCAGTACGGCCCATGTTTTTAAGGATGCTTGGCAACCCAGTCACCTTTTTTTTTAACCCATTTTTCCCCTTACAATTGGTCCTATCCAGTCCCCCCTAACCCTGCACCACCCATGCAGGATGGTGAGGGGCTCTTATGATTCCTCCAACCACATGACATTGCACTGTCCAATTCCTACACATGGTGCTCTTTTCTAACAGAATAACATACTTGTTGGTCTGTCAGAAGTTCATATCATTTCTCATTTTTATCTGAAATAAATATTTTGGGTATACAGTTTTGTCATCTTTGCTGTCCGGCAACATACATGCTGTTGAGAAACCATCAGACATCATGTATACAAACAGTGTATCTCAATGTGGCTACGACCTTAAATGTTATTTTCAACCTTTGTTGGTTTTGTACAACACCTCATTTTTATGTCAGGTAAAGGAGTGAAAATGAATTGACCTCAGACCGTGAATTGTTTCAGTTTAAGTCTTTAGGCATCTTGTTAAACGGCACTATGTATACCAATTGTTTATATAGTATGTCTTTTCATTTTGTGCTGTATATATTATGGGTTTTATTTCAGCACTGAATGTTACAGTTTATGCACTCTTTAACAGTCAATAAAACTCAGTCCTTTTTTGTCAATTTTTGTCAGCTTACTGTAAGGTCACATGACCTTTGGAATGTGCTTTCTTCTGTGCTCTTCTTTTCTAGCATTTTGTTCTCTCTTGGCATTCCCATATTATCACGCTTAGTTGTGTCAAGTTCATTTTCCGGCCCTTTTTAAGTACACATTGACTAGAAAGTCTTGGATCAACAATCTTTGCAATGTTCGGTGTGAAATATAAACCAGCTATGCTAATTGAGTTTAAAGTCAAACTATTTTGCCTCTCATTGTGAGACGTTTTTGTCTTCCTCTTCCATACATCTCCAAAGCAGTGACACTGCCATACTAATTTTATGTGAAGTATTTGTTGTCCTGCCATGTTGGTCCATGAAGGAATACTTCCTTCTTTCAGAATGGAGTGTGTCCTTTGTGTATTTCAGTTTCAGTTTTTTTTGTTTGAAGAGGGGAGATCTGCCTTGCCAAGAAACACTTTGTGTGTGCAGTTTGACTGTTGCTATAACAACCTGGCTGCATTGTTGGACTGTAAGGGCAACTTGCCAACGCGTATAGCCCTGCCCTATGGATAATATATACATATAAATTCTTACATAATTAAAACTTTAAGAATGGGAGTATTTTACTTCTCCATCAAATCTAGAAAGGACACCATAGCAAAATCTAACAGTACATGTACTGCACTTGGACATATTGACATGGAGGATTGGCAGCTGTGCTTTCCATAAATATACCCAGTAAGCATCCAATTACTGAGAAATGTTTCTGGCAGCCTTCTCAAGGCCGGTGCTGTTATCCAATGGTGGGACATTCTGATTAGAATGCGAGGCCTATACACTCCATGTTTGAGATCTCCAAATATTCCTACATGCTGTGCCTTGACAATCGTGATCGTGCAGTCTGAAACCAGTGTGAGTGAAACAAGCCTGCAAAGCGTTGTCTAAAACCTATATGAAACCACAAGCAGAAGTGAACTGTTTACTTGTGGGAGAGTGAAAGATCCTTGGGGTTTAATTTTAGATAAAAGAGAAATGGAAAATTGGAACTGCAGCCTGCTAATGAACTGTATGCATTTTATATTTCCAGAAAATACGATGTTAGCTTGAGTTAGTGCTGCTGTAAAGATAACAAAACTACAATCAATGTAGGCTAAGAATATAATGTAAATATATATTGGTATCATAAATGTAATAGTAAGAGGTCAGATATCCCAACTCTCTCTGAACATGAACCTGAATTATTTTAAACTAGATAATTACATATCTGTTTCCCGTTGGATGTAGGCCTATTGTATTGCCATTGAGATGGACTGTCGTTGATGCCAATCAAACCTCCCCTAGCCCCCGTTTGCTCCCTTTCGGGGCCCTGCGCTCAGACCACAGGATGAAAGCCCTGGGGAGGGAGGGCTTTTGTTAGAAATCACAGTTCATGTTGGAGTTGCCAAGGAGGACCAAGCTGGAATTCCATTGCCTTTCAACTCTGACTATAGTGGATCTCAGCAAAGTCTTCAAAAATATGGAAAACGTCTTTCTAAAATGGACCCTAACACTTTGCATGTTCTGCACCGGTAAGATGATGCAAGAGACAACATGTTTTCTCTTAATTCATAACATTTGCTGGTTCTCTATGCTTTGGAATGTTACAAGACATCTGCAGTCCAGATGTCCTGTAAAGGCGTATAACCGCAGTGTATAAATCTTTAAAGACGTTATTGCCAAAAGAGTTGGTCAAATTTCTTATTAAAGATATTCAGTTAAAGACTCTTAAATAGCATTTCATACACACAGTTAATGTCATGCATAGATGGCTATTTACCTGTGGTGTAGCTACTGAAAATGTACATGTGCTCAGACAAATGTTGGCAGTTGTGAACTTAAGTTAAACTAACATCCCACCCTTGTGATACATAATGCCAAATTTCAAACTAACATTTAGTTCCATATCTGTAGACCAAGAAGTCGGTTTGTGTTGCATATAGAGGGATGAGAGGCTATTGGTTGTTGAGGACTAATAACCATCTTCTATATGATCAATAGGATTTGTACTTTTGTTGTTTTTGAAAATGGTGAAATATGTTACTTCTGAATGTGATAATGATGATCCTGAGAAAAATGTGGATGATGATGCTGATGAAAACAATTTATAACAACGTTGTCCATGTCTTAGTACCCGGTCATGATGATGATGATGTTGTTTATGTCTCAGTGTGAGGCGATGGTGATGATGTTGTTTATGTCTGAGTGTGAGGCGATGGGGATGATGTTGTTTATGTCTGAGTGTGCGGTGATGATGTTGTTTATGTCTGAGTGTGAGGCGATGGTGATGATGTTGTTTTT
>JACXGM010037460.1:0-11077 GCA_016801145.1 Umbra pygmaea
ACTCAGACGAGGCAGTTGAAGTTGAGAACTGCAATATTATACAATGAACCGTTATCAAACAGACGTTTCAAGCCAATCGTAATGAACAAATCAATTATACACCTACCCTACTACATGTATTGGTGTGACACTAATCGTTTGGGCTGTTCATCTACCAAAAGTAAAACTAATTCTAATCCCAGTAAACATAAACAAATGCTATTTTAATACTGCCTAATCTAGTCTACAATTGAGGTAGGCTAAAATAAAACAAACTGAAATACTTCTTAGTCTCTTGTTTTTCACCCTAAAATTACAGATTATGTTTGATAACAGTACACTATCTCAAAATGTTATACATACATTACATACCTCAGTGGACATGGCTCTGTGCGTTCACCGGCTTCTTTAATAACAAATGTACGCAAAGTTTTTACGACATGTTGCCATATGTCTATTCCGAACCTGTAGGGGGAGCTCTGTAGAGAAATCTGCAAGCAAAAAGCGTGAACACAGTGAAGAAATGCCCCAAACTGCATAGCTTCCCTTTAACAAGAATTTTTTTCACCTTCTAGTGGACCATGCTACACAATACAGCAAAAGCAGACATTACTGACAGGTCATGTTGCTGTATGTGGCACCCTGCTAATCAATGGAACAAAAACATAATTTATTAATACTGCTTCCATATGAGTTGTCATTTCATGAAACTGACCTGTAGTATATAGCAGTGATTGACTGGGAAGTACTACAGCAATCAGAATGAGAATTACGCCGTCCCACTGTCCCCAACCTACCAACCTGCAAAATCTACGCTATTTACACTCTGCTACATCATCATGCGATTCCGTAAAACTGCCATGGATTTAGAAGTTAAGGATCCGTGTTTATTCCACAGAATTTTCTGCCATTCGGTGAAACTGCGACGGAGTTTGAAGAGTCCGTGGTAGTATCACGGATGTCTGAGAGATCAAGTCAGCACGTTTTTACAAACGGCGCACCCCCCCCCGCATGCTATATTCGGAGGCATGCTATATAGAATGTTTTTTTACACATGATAACTACAGTCATTATTTTTGTTCTGTACTGTTGTCATAGACCAGCTATTCCTAAAGTGGGATACAAAATAAATTGTGGTTCAACATGTATTTCAATATTCAAGCGTGGCTATAATTTATTAAAGTGGTGTTTTCATGTCTCAATAGTCCAGTCTCACTGGCAAAAATAATCACCAACTAGTGTCTGCATGGATAAATATCACCAAAATATCAAATAGGCTAATTGGCATCAAACCCGATAAACTATAATTGTTTGTCTTTGTTGAGTCCAGAAAAAAACTCCAGTAGGCAAATCAAACTATAGGCAAAACCATTTAACAAAGCTATGGGGCTCATCAGACATCGTTTTGACATATAAAATAAAACTATTTTATGGTAAAAAAAAAGCACTGGGTTAGTGCTATAGGGGCACAATTCAGTATGATTATAGAGTACAAGTGTATGCATGTGTCATACTTTTCCCATACACTATTGCGCAGATAATTGCTCAAAGGTTCGGAATCATAATGAGTTTGTTTAAATTACATTACATACAGTGCCTTGCGAAAGTATTCGGCCCCCTTGAACTTTTCGACCTTTTGCCACATTTCAGGCTTCAAATATAAAGATATGAAACTGTAATTTTTTGTGAAGAATCAACAACAAATGGGACACAATCAAGTGGAACGATATTTATTGGATATTTCAAAGTTTATTAGCAAATAAAATACGGACGAATTGGGCGAGCAAAAAACAGTATAATCAGCACGGAGGGGGTTGGGTGTTTAACATTTGTGTTGGGTGTTTAACGTTTGTAACAATGGTCTGGGCAGGGGAGATTACTGTCACCTTTCTAAAAAAATGATGCACACTTTCTAAGGGTGCAGGCAATGCTGATATTTTTTACACAAAACAAGACTTCTGCATGATGTACATGGGTGCACGTTAAAATCGGGTGCACGCTTTATGCGCTAAAATATGCTAAGTTGACAATTCGGGATAATTATACCTGTAGTACATAGATGTGAGAGTTTGGAAAGTACTACATCAATCAGTAAGTGAATATTGAGATAAGAGATTTTCTTTAATATTTTAAAGAAAAAAATCCTGTTTTGCCTCCATTAGGCTATATTCAGTAAATACTGAACTGTAGTAGCATACTAGCAAAAAGACTCTGATTGGGAAGTAGGCTAATGCAATCATGAGGTAAATTAGTTTAGTAAATATTGTTTGTCCATAAATAGCATACGTTTCGTATCCCTACTGCCATTGGCAGTCATTTGTAGATGGTCTCTTACACAGACAATAGCAATAGCACGGGCGGTGAAGCGCTGTGAGCCTTTATGTCGGGTACAAATCTCTAGCGATAATGATTGTAGTTGTTTGATCCTGATACTCTGTAATAATGTAAACTTTCTTTGACCCTGATCACGTCATTGACCTGAAGTGCGTTGTCGATCTTGAACAAAGGGGAAGATATAATCTAATATATACTGAATTACTAAAGTCCAGCCAACTTCATCACAACGTATATTGAACTCGGTCTGTCCCTTCACTACGATGGCGTGCACTCGTCTAGAGCATCATATTTACTGTGATATTATTATTACAAACATTTTCAAAACCTGTACCAGTGCCAATGCTGTAATGCATTAACAAGTAAATCAAAACAGATCCCTATTTTTTAATAATTTAGTGGACACGGAAAATACAACTCGTTGCTACTTGATTGACAGCTGAAATGTCCAATTGGGGTTTTCTCAGTATACACCACCGCAGTCCAATCAGAACAACTCCTCCTAACTTAAAGTCCAACCCCCCTATTGCTTTTGCTTTTACCATGCACATACATATGGTAAAAGCAATAGCAACTGTATTTGAATTTGGATTAACCCTGCTAACGTTTTTGCTTTTACCATGCATACACACATGGTAAAAGCAAAAGCAATAGCAGCCGTATTTGAATTTGGATAAACACTCTTATTGTTTTTGCTTTTACCATGCATATACACATGGTAAAAGCAATCGCAATTGTATTCGAATTTGTATTGTGTCTGTAAGATCGTGGAAATGCAAATAGAATAAATGAATTTATTTATTCATTTATTTTTTCTTTTATTTATTTTTCTTTTATTTATTTTTTATTTTATTCTTTTATTTACTCTTATTTATTCATTCTTTTATATATTTATTTATTCTTTTATTTATTTATTTATTGAATATGGCACATTTAGTCCTCCATACCAGCAACTACAATAAGATTCTCATCAACGGCTCATCTGATTTTTATCAAATTATGAGGCTACCATCTAGGGCCACTCTTGATCCACCCCTTGTACTAATGTGAGAAACTTCAAATTTACAGTGTAGCTGTGCAATGGTTACTGGACCTCACATACCAAAAATTACACATGTTAATGATGAGAAACATGTTTTGTGCCCATAACTCCCACATTTTACATTGCACAGTAGAAATCCTTATATCCAAGTCTACCTTGAACTGAGCTGAATCTGATGATATAGGACACTCCCATTTTTAATAACAAGATTTTTCACAATATTGCGCAATGCGCATACCAACTTTTTTGAACTCGTCCTAGACCGTGCAATCGATCTGCACGACACTTGGTACCTAGAATCTCCAGACGGACCTGACCAAAAGTTATTAAAATTATTTTGTTACATTAAACTATGTGCAATTGACAAACAATTTTTTGTAACTAGCTATGAAATATGAACTTCCGCATATTGCTACCAAATTAGATGCTATCATAAAAAATAGAGATTGTTGTTCAATGTCCCACTGTGATGTTCTGTACCAAATGTGACGAAGATCGGCCAGTAGGGGGCGCTTTAATCAACGTTTGTGTTTTGGCCAATAACGCAATACATTTACCTGGGATAATTGAGATTACAATATATTTTTCGTAGTAAATGCTATCAACATGAAACTTTTGGTGCTTGTTTGGCATGCCATTCTGAGGCTCTGTACCAAATTTGTCATTAGGTGGTGCTGTCGTCAACGTAGACCAGTTTTTGCCCTTTTAGTTAATCAATGTTAATGGGATATTTACAATGGTGATGTACCACAGACCTTGTAGCTCACACCTTGATTTTTTCTGACGTTTGCCTCGACACCGGTATGCTTTGGGGTCCGCTTTCCATAAGGACTTTCCAAAAGTTTAAGCTTTTTTTAATGTGTCAAACATTATAGAACATATAGAAAATGTGTATTGTAATCGCATATGCTACAATTTCTTTTAAACAACGACAAGGAAAATTAATAATGAATGTAACATGCTTTTATTTAGTAGATTTAATTGTGGTGTTCCATCCTATCCAATGTTTACTATATTTTTAAGCAGATTATCTATGCTGTATTCTGATAAAATGCCCCTCATTAGGGTTAATACAGTACGCTGGATCATGTGCCTGTGTATCTGGCAAACTTTATTTCCTGTTTGGAGTGTGCAGTGTTAGAATTGGTTTGTTGCTAATCTAGTACAAAATTGCACTACAAAACAATACAAAACATTTTCAAGAACAACTATCTATAATGTATACTGTCGGTAGCAGCCTAAATTAGTGACCAGACCTGAACAGTGAAAGGGGAATGGGACTAAGTTACAGAAAACATGTTGCTAAATGTTTTATAAAATTGTTTCTTTTGGACAAATCCAGGTAACTCATTATTCGGTTCTGTTTGGTTTTGTTTATTGTGTAAGGCAAAGTGTACAGACAAGAAGGACAGATATACACTAATTACTACAGTAAATTGCTACAGAACACATGATTTTGTGAATCGATGTTAATTTTAAGCCCATTCCCTGCACAATTAGGACAAGTTAAATCAAAGATCAGTTCATTAAAATGTGCTACATGAACTGTTGGCCGCAGCATAAAGTAGTGACCTAATCTGAACAGTGAAAGGGATATGGGATAAAGTTACAGAAAAAATGTTGCTAAATGTTCTGTTTTGTTTAGTGTGTAAGGCACAATGTACAGACAAGACAGTTAGACATTCATAAATTAATACATTAAATTGCTAGAGGACCCATAATCTTGTGGATCAATGTTAAATTAATCCCTGTCCCTGTACAATTAGGACAAATTAAACCAAAGAATGGTTAATTCAAATGAATGAATCCTCAGCCATGGCTGTATGGCATTCTGATTACCTGAGAACCTTTTTTTCGAATGCCAGTTTACGGATCGACATACTATGTAATGGTATTTCATCATCTGCTTTCTTAGTTTGTAATCCCCTATGTTTTCTTGCTAATGACAACTTTTTTAATCTTCTCTGACATTTTTGACCATTATCAAAGCACTTCTTTCAACATTTTAAAATGTCTTTGAAATATCAGAGCATGTGCAAATTACTACAGACCTTGTATCTTGGGTGTTATGATATGTTCCAGCTTTTGTGTCACAGCCATTGCGCTTTTGGTTTCGATTTCATAGGTTCTGCTTTTGTGGGCTCCATGGGTCATCGGGGCGACTTGCACAAGGGGGGACTCGCCAGGGATGGCGTTAAAACTGCTTGCAGTTCTAGTTATTATTATTATTCCGGCAAAAAAACATTGTTTTTGCAAATTCTCGTGAGTTAAAATGGCGCAAGGGTACAAAAATGTAAGCAGTAGTAGAGGCTCAAAGCGCACAACATTTGGTGTCAACAAAATGCAAACTGGCCTCAAGGTGGCGCTTTCACAAGCCTGCAAGGTTGGACTTTTGGGAAGTTCACCATGCCCAACACGTTAGACCTAGAGACCTGAAACTTGCTACATGTGCATTTCCTCAATGTGAACATCTTTGCCATTGGGACCCATAAGGTCATCCATCTTAGATTTTCTGCCATTTTGAATTTATTGAAAAGCTCTAAAAATCCTACTCCTATAGCAGCGAATGTCCGAACATCACGCCGTTTGACATTCGGCATCTATGGACCAAGGGCTTTAAATGTTGTATAAACCAGCACAGTCTGTCAAACAACATGGCCGGCATTGACCAATGAATATGTGTAGGGTTGTAGTTTTGCACACACATGCCCATGTCTTCCACAAGCATAATGGTACTCTCATCCAACTTGGTACATATATACACTAAGATGATACAACAAAAATGACACCAACCCCATGTTTGTAAACCACACAGGAGCGCCACTGAGTTTTCCACATTTGCAAGCTCACAATACCTAAACTGCTAAAGTTAAGAGGTATAAAAATGTATTGATAAGTTCTTCTCACAACAAAAATATTTGCAATTGGGACCCATTCTCTCTGACGTACTCGTTATCTGTAATCACTCAAAATACATAAAATTGGCGAACTGTCTATTTCGGACTTCTATTATGAAGGAGCAGCCTTTTGTGTAAGAATGGCCATCCAAAGGCAACGTGTGTCATTATGACGCAAAAGCTAGCATGTAAACAGTTAGCCTACAAGCAGTGCAGTCTCAAATTAGATTAGTGACAAACATTGACAAATATATTGTATGATTTGTAAATACACCCTCATACAATCCACACATTAAATCGTGACTGAGTTTACAAAAAGTTTTTTCATCTTATCTGCAGCATCTTGGTACATGCTACATATTCTCGGGTTCATAGTTAGCTAGCATGAACTTGTATACTCCTGTACACTCATTAACAATGTGTCAGACAACTTCGAAATAACACAGAATTGTGTGCGTTATGGAACACATCTGTATCAGTGGCCAATAACGATAAAACAACCGGGAAGTAGTGGAGGAAGCTGTGTTGGACAAAACTTAACAAATACATATTTTTTTAAAACGTAAGTTGTTTTTATTACTCTTTTGTTTTTACCAGCCATGGAGTAAATTATGCATTCGACCCTGACATGCAATCTGTGTGAATTGTGTTGAATGTGTGCGGTTGATTTCATACTTAAGATTTGTGACTATTATAGTATTGTATATATTGTAGCCTCCCGTGTTCACAAAACATGCAGCCCACTGTGGCTGTATGTAACATGGCTGTATTATATTCCCTGTAACCCAAATATGATTGGGCAATATTGGTTTTTATTTATTGGGTTACTGGAGATGAATGCGTTTGACAAAAATGCAGAAGCTTGATCATTAACAAAGAAAAACGCTCTTCTGTCGAGGTGCATATTTGAGTGGGTGTCGCACGCAGCCAGTTTGATAGACTAGCTAAAGCAAATGTATTAGACAGTTTAATCTCAGCCTTTGTGTGGAATGGGACAACTATATTCAGGCATAATACTGGGAACTACCTAGATTTTCTCTTCTTCTGTACCGCACTGTGTATATCTACAAGCCTTTGTGTGGAATGGGAGAAGGCCTGTCTTGAGCTCCGGTAGATGTACACAGTGCAGTACAGAAGAAGAGAAAATCTAGGTAGTTCCCAGTATTATGCCCGAGTAGGCTAGATTAAGTCAATGTAGAAAATATCAAGTACATGTATAATTACAGATATGAGGAAGTTGATGTGAATATGATTGTCATTTTCCGTGATCGGAAAAAGTAAAACACAAAAAGAGCGCGTAATGCTTAAGGCTTATTGGATAAGTCTGAGCGTCGTTAAGTCTGTGGTTATGATTGGATTCTGATAAATGCCACGTTTTACTAGAGACATTCACACGCACAATGTTGAAATACGGTTTCGGATTATATTCAAAGTTGTTTCATTATTGAACAGGAATCTATAGGAGGTCAGATGGCCTTGTGGTTAGTGAGTCGGACGAGTAGTCGGAAGGTTGCTGGTTAGGCTAGATTCCCTGCTGTGCCAAATGTTGTTGTGTCTTTGGGCAAGGCACTTCACCCTAGGTTGCTCCAAGAAGAATGCCCTTGTACTTACTGTAAGTCACTCTGGATAAGAGTGTTTGCTAAATGATTAAACTGTAATGTAAATAATTTATTTTATGCTTGGATGCTTTTTATTTTTAATCCCAGATGTTTTCCAAACAGATTAATAGAAAATGAATTTACAAATGTTAAATAAAATATTTTGGCATAGGTCAGGTGTTACAACAACAGTTTTACACCTCAAAGGGGAAACTGCTAACTGTTGGATGAATGATCTAAAAGTATAAGGATATCCAATTGGCACACAGATTAGCACAATTTGTCAATCATCTAAAAATAATTAATCTCAGACTTGTCTTCACTAAATTTCCCTTTAGCAATGTACCTATATTAATAATAGTAAATTCATTATGTATTCATAATCAATTTACTGTATTGAATCAATAAATATGCTACTGCATTTTCTTTTAGCTATGTATTTGAATTGGAGAAAAATTGGCTGGTAACATTTTGGCATCCACCAGCCACAGTGGATTAACAAAACTTATTTTCCAACCCTGATAACTATGCCAAATGTCACATTTATCAAGCTAAAATCAGCTATTTCTTAGATGTTGATCAGTCAATTCAAATATACAAAAGAAAATGTTCCTACATATCCAGAAGAACATCATTTACATTGCAGGTCAATAATGTGTAATATTTATTACAAATGTCAATAGTTTATGTCTCCTTACCTAATTAGCTAAAATGAGAGAAACACAATTGTGAAAGCGAATGCAATTGCCGGATGTTTGTTCGCATTTGCACTAAGCATTGCATATGTTTTGTTTAAGATGAGAATGTCTGTTTGAAGTGACTTACTCCAAACAGGTATAATGACCTAATCATATAATATTCTGTTAAGGTATTTGATTGTTTTATTATAAATCTGTACACAATTATAGCTGTACTATCACTGCAATCTTATTGAACAAAATATAAACAGACTACATAATATTTCCTTTAAGTTATATTTCTTAACGTTAGTATGTCAGAACTTCCACTATTTTGTTCACCCAGAATGTCTGCAAACTACTGACATTTGTCTTTCCTTCCCGAAGGTTTATTATTAATTCATGCGACGCTACAGTATACAGTGACTAGTTTTTCAATAATAGGCACGCGTGGGTCCGTCTTTGGAATAATTATGCATTTTAGGCTGTGATTTTGTATGCAACAAACATCGTTACATGTTGGAGCAAAACAGCTGTTTCCTATCTATATACTGTGTTGTACAGTAAGCTACAATTCCCTCTCTGGCACTTTAAGAAAACAACTATGTCCATCCATGGCTAATCAGTAAAGCGTTGCGCAGCATAACACTCTTAAATGTGGAAAAAGTATTGGCTTGGAGAATCAGGCTTTTTCACAAGTAGAACTTATGCCCAGTATCGGGCCCGATACCAAGTAATGGTATTAAGTGAAGTCACCAGGTAAGTAATTGAGTGCAGGAGGCTGCAAGGGCCCAAAATGACAGAAATAGGAATGCAATAGTACTTTGCAACATTATCACGTTACCTTGCGATGCAAGAACATGCTGCACACTAATGTGGGTTTGGGACTTTTTATTTGCTTCATTCTGGGTATGTGTTTATATTTGGACGTAAACTTTCTTTCTATCCATCATGGTTGGTTGCGCCTTTCATGCCGGTTTGTTTACCGTTCTTCGTTCCACTGTTATGAGACGGGTTTGTTGGGATTTTTCTCTTGCTTAAAGGCTCCTTGTGGTAACCCACGTGTTTCAAGTCACAGCGCTGTGAACCGTTGGTAATTCTCTCAGGCAAAGCCTGCAAAGCATGCCGACTTGCAATAAGGGGGTCATAAAGTGCTCAAAATGTCTGCCAGAGCACTCGTACACTTGAATATTTCACAGCGTGACACTTCTATGCCCTCACAGACTTAGCAAGAACATGCTTCAAAGTCTGTGAGTGTTAGGGGTGACATTGGAATTGGGCCGGAAACTTGGCGCCAAAGTCCGCTATCTTGGATTTTCCCCATCTTGGATTTTTTTTAAAGCACTAAAATCCTCATTCCTATAGCAATGAATGTTGGATATTCACGCTATTTATCATTTGGCATCTATGGGCCAAGGGCTTCAAAAGTTCTAAAAACCAATTGCTAATAACCAATGAACATGCAGGGGTATGGCTTTGCACAAATATGCACATAACTCCCACAAGAACAATGGTACACACATTGAAATTGGTAAATTTGTACACTAGGATGATACGATAAAAATGAAACCAACCCCATTTTTGTAAACCACACGGGGGCACAACTGAGTTTTCCACATTGAGAAGCTTGCTATACTCAGCCTACTTAGAACTATGAAAATATACAGTGCCTTGCGAAAGTATTCGGCCCCCTTGAACATTTAAAACTTTTGCCACATTTCAGGCTTCAAACAAAAATATATAAAACTGTATTTTTTTGTAAAGAAGCAACAACAAGTGGGACACAATCATGAAGTGGAAGGAAATTTATTGGATATTTCAAACTTTTTTTTCACAAGGCACTGTATGGATAAGTTATTTTCCCCACAAAGAACATATTTGCAATTGTGACTTATTACTTAACTCTGCTTCATAATTTTTTTGTCAATTGTGTATGAAAAATACTTTAAATGCTTCACCTATGGATGTGGACGACTGATCTTCATGTCGTTTGACATTTGTCATCTATGGACCAAGTTCTTCATATGTTGTAAATCACATGGGGGTGCTATTGAGTTTTGCAATTGGGACTCATTAACTCTGTTTTAAAAGTTTTTTTTCATTATAAGCTCAATAGGCCTACTACCTTGCAGTTATTCATCCACTGAAACCCGCTAAACACTGCTTGCAGTTTTAATTGTATTATTGTTATTATGATTTTATCCTCTGTGTTAAATGTTCCAAATGTAAAGCACTTTGAGCTGCATTCCTGGTATGAAAGGTGCTATACAAATAAAGCTATACAAATAAAGCTTAGTTACTATTACAGTGCAGTCTGTATTATACACAGTGTTGGGCAAGCTACTTGTAACATGTAGTGAGCTAAGCTACTTAGTTACTCTACACTAAATGAAGCTTCACTACACTGAAGCTGCCCCCAGGAAATTGTAGCAAGCTAAGCTACAAAAAAATGGCAAAAGTAGCTTACTACATGTAAGCTATTTTTTTTAGATTGAACCGACTTCATTCAAAGTCAATGCTATCTTTTAAAAGATTATTTAAAAAAATTAA
>JACXGM010037461.1:0-11097 GCA_016801145.1 Umbra pygmaea
GGGAGTAACCAACTAATAATGACTGACAGACCTAACTGGGAGCTATAAATGAAACAGACACAAGAGGGAGCCAAAACACAACACATGAGGGAGCAAACTAGAGACACTGACACTTAAACAGTACATAAACACAGGAGACAACTAATAGAACAAAAGGGGAAGTCCATATCCTAGCCCCTCCAGGGCCGTACGTTACAACTACGAAGATTTTTTAGATTTACCTCCCCTTTTATCTTTTTGTGATAATGAAACATACGAGATACAATAATGCGACAACCACTTAAATAAATTCAGCATATTATACATTGTTGCTTGCTTAATTGTATATTAAGCATTTTTGTTTGTCCTTCTAACTATTTATCATCTATCTGTTTTGAGCTAAATTCCTGTTAGTCCTATTAGCAGTCTAAAGCTTTGAATATTTATTTTTGTTTTATTTTCTTACTCGCCAAATCCTTGGGCCCATTTGTCTGTTTGTATCCATGATTACAAATTATTATAATGCTTATTTTTTATTTTTTATATTACATTTTTTTTAATCTGTGTTACACCCTGGGTGGTCAGTGATGGTTATTCTTCTAAACTTCATGTGTTAAATGGATAATACTAAAGGTCTTAAGATAATACATTTGAATATTAGAAGTATTTTGCCAAAAATTTATTTACTACATTTCTGGGTTGAATGATAATGAAATTAATCTAGCTAATGATGTACTTATAGGGCAGACAGAGGTACTAAGTGTGGTGGTGTACTGTAGCTATACTGTATATGTTTTATCTAATTTGGCCTCTGAGCTCATTATCCCGGAGGTCTTACCTTTACACTTTGAGGGTATTTCTGTTAAGGTAATTCTCCATAAGAAAAAATATGTAACTATTGGCAATATTTATAGACCACCTTCTGCACCTCTTGACTTTTAACCGTATTGTCTCCATGAAACTCAATTATAAAAAATATATTATTATACTTGGGGAATTTCATAAAAACTGTTCTGCTAAATCATCTAAAGTCAATAATATTTTAGAAAATATGAACTTAATGCTGGGTACACGCTAAAATATTTGCTAATTGTGAGAGACCACAAACATGAGGACAAAAAAATCCTAGATTTAACTGTTTTTTCTCCTATAGTGTGTGGTGTGCCATGATGGGACAAAGACAACACACCACACACAAACAGATTTTGAACCAGAGTCCCGACTGTGAACATGCAAAATCTCTCGAGACTTCAGAATAAGCATGACCAACTTTACTCCCTGTCCAGTTTTATGCTAGGTTTTACACAACACGTTGTATAAACATTTGTGCTGTTGCCACAAATCGACAAGCTGATCCTCCATCTCTCCTGTCCAAATCAATTTAACTTAAAGATGCGACATGACTGCGTTTGTTATGCTTCCGTCTTCTCTCAGCTTGCTTTCTGATTGGATATTGTTTAATTTCATATGATAATCTCCAGGTTGTGTGCCAGTTTGTCCTCGGGGTTACATCCACAAATCAGGATTTCGGATCGTAAATATTCAACATGTTGAATATTTACAATTTGCGATCGGGTGGCTCAGACGTTCTTCCTAACAGGTTCGGTCAATCTTAACACATCTCACACCAAGGGAAAATCTGATAAGATAATCTGTTGAATCGTCAAGATAATCGGGACATCCCTACGATTGTCGGAAGTGGGAAAATCGGCCTAAAATTGGCCCGATAATCTTGTAGTGTGTACCCAGCAACTAATTGAGTCTAATCGTGTTACATCTATACAGTATGTCAATCCTTGCCCGATTGGATACTTGTATCATCCAACTAGATTCATAATATCAGTAGTCATGTCTGATTGCTTTGGTGATCTTTTTTATCCATTTTATCTTTAGATAAAACTTCCTAATTTGCCACCAAAATTGATTAAAAACAGGCAATATAAGAAAATGAATATAGATAATTTTATGAATGATTTAATTGCAGTAAACTGGGATAGGTATCAACTAATGTTGCTTTCAATTTATTATCAGCACTTCACTTTTGTCTGTTCTGCCCCACAGACCGATATGTTAGTACTGATATTAATAATGTGCTGGAACCGAAGTACTGATATTTAACAAAAGTTGTGATGTGCTGGAACGCAATAATAACAGAGAAATCTTTATTAAAACTTACTAATGATATTTATTCAGCAACAAATGAGAATATACTAATAGGTGCAATTTTTATTGATTTAAAAAAAGGCTTTTGATTTGGAGGACCACTATCTTCTGTTAGACAATCTTAATTTATTTGGATTGTCACGTAATGAATGCTCTGCTATAGTTTGATGCTTATCCTCACAATTGAAAGCAATGTGTAATTATACAGGGAAATAATTCTGATACCATATTACAACAATAGAGTTCAACAAGGTTCAACTTTTGGTCCACTTTTTTTTTACATTTTCATTAATCAAATCCCCTCTATACGTTCTGAATTCTGTGTTAATCTTTATGCAGACGGCACAGTAACACATCTTCAACATACCTAGCACAGATTGAATCTTCTTTACAATCAGACTTCAATTCTTTACAGGCCTGGATCCTGGTAAACAAATTAGTACTTTTTAGAAATACATCTTATATAATGTTGTTTGGCCCAGGTCAAAATATCAAATCTAAATTTAGAGATTCAATATGTACTGTCAAATATCTTGATGGGTCACCCCTGATTCAGACCTTATTTATAAACACCATATTAAATTATTAAGAAATATCATTTATATGTTGGGACATATCGAGACACTGTTTTTCTCTTTCTGTTAGAAAGAAATTAGTGTGTCAAACTATTTTACCTATTTGATTATGCCAACATTATTTATTAATGTTCCTCCAAAACTACTTTACTTCCCACTCAATTCTGTTTACAATAGATTAGCAAGATTTGTCCTTGGATGTTCATTTTCAACTCATCATTGTATGATGCATGAAACCCTCAATTGGCCTTCCCTTGTATTAAGAACACATAATTCTATTAAAACATATTTATTTCAACTATCATCTCTAATTAAAGCAGCTGATGGTTCATTTTTCTTCCACTTACCAACTAAGACACTCCTCACAATTGGTTTTTTCAGTTCCTGCAGTCTCTAAGTGTATCACTAAAAAGCATTTATGTTCAAAGCCCCATCTGATTGGAACCATCTGCCTGTCAACATTCAATCTGTTTCATCTTTATACTTGTTCAAAAATGCAATTTAATCTTACTACAAATTGTGATATGAAAGTCATAACTGTACTGTTTGCTATCACTGATCTATTTAACTTTTCTCCATTATTATTGTATGCAATATTTATGTTATTATTACACATAAGTGTGTGTGTGGTTTGAGTGTTGTTATTGGTCTTTTTGTGTTTTTTTTTCTTTTTTCTTTTTGTACGCTAACAAATATTTCTTTTAACATTTTTGTATTATACTTATGTTGTTGAGGACCCCTTTCAAAACAAGATGTTCATCTCAAGGGGTTTTTCCTAATAAATAAAAAAATATAGTATTAAAACAAGAACAAAATAATTTGGAGGGAACTTGCTCCACCCCTCCATGCAACACCTTTCAACATCCTTGATAGTTTTTAATTTGCAAATGTGGACTGCCCTCTTCACTTCAGAACACAGGTTTTCAACTGGATTAAAACACCGGAGACCTAGACAGCCAATTTTGAAAAATCAATTTTGTGTTAATTTAACATTTTCTGTCTTGATTTTGATGTAGGTTTGGGGTCAGTCTTTTTTTAAAATTTCAATTCATGCACAAGTCTCAAACTTCTGGTAGAAGCAGTTTTTTTGGCTAAATTAACCTGAAAATGGTGGAATCTCTTATGCCATTGATCTAAAATAGAGCCCATGGACATGTATGCAGGCCCCTTTTGTATGCACAAAACTCAATTACAATACTGTTTCCAATTACAAAGGCACTGACATTTGTGGGTTAGGCTGAGTTACTGCTTCCGAAGCACGTGTTGACACTGAGGTGGAGTTTAACACTTAACTTTTAGGCATGTTAACTCCAAGATTCCAATAGACTGTGCATTTTAACATTGTGATCCATGGATTCTTCTTTGCCCCCATTACCATCTTCCTCACCATGTGTTTGGGCTGAATGCACATGCATCCTCTGCTAGTTTGAGACCTATTAACAGTTGTGATTATTGCCCTGACTGTGCTTAGTGGTATTTTCTTTTATTTCCTGATTCTTCCCATCCCAATTCCCCCTAGTCCTGCATTGTCGACAGCTCCGCAACTACTTGGACAGATCTATGGGATGACGAGGGGCATGCACATGGTTCATCCAACCTGCTTAGTGGTATTTTCCTCTGTTTATTATTTTTTTATCTGATCTTTGTAAGTCAACAACCATCTTTTTTCAGCTGAACCCTCATTGGTTTCACAGATGGTTATGGATAAGAAAGACAATTTTACTTGCATGCAACCCTGTATTTATAGCCCAGAGAAACAGGAAGAGGTGAAAAGCAAAAATACAGTTCCTGGAGATTATCTAAAAAGCATTGAATGTCATTACAGATGCCACTTTCTTTGGTTTAAATTTAAATATTCTTTAGGGGTGCGAATACTTTTGAAATGTTGAAATGTTTTGCGGAAAAAATAATACTGCTCAATAAAATGTTTTGTTTTTGAGAAACTAAAAGTATAGAGCTCTACCTTATGGCTAAGCACAACATGTTTTATTTACCTCACTTTCCTCTATTACATGATAGGTGCCAATTGTATATAGCATCATTCTTGTTGCATTGCTGAGGCCCTTTTATTCTTTTGCCTGACGAGACTTGATTGAGGGCAGGTGCCTCTTGTCAGCAAGTGGCAGCTGAGCTGGGTTCAAGGGCCACATGTTGCAGCTATGATCTATATGGGGGTGTTGTCCAGACACTCCTCCAAGTATTATATGTACTGCTATTGTAATTGAGCAATAAGGCACAAGGGGGTGCGATGGCCAAAATACCATGGCTAAGAGCTGTTCTTATCGTAGGCACAATGAATAGCGGAGTGCCCGGACATAGTGCTTAGCAATATATCACAAACTCCTAAGATGCCTTATTGCCCTTATAAACCAGATAACAGCACAGTTAAAGCCGTAAAAGGTGACGTGATGTCAATCGTGTGGTATACAGTGTCATACCACGATTATCAGCATTCACAAAGTGTACAGTGCCTTGCGAAAGTATTCGCCCCCCTTGAACATTTCGACCTTTTGCCACATTTCAGGCTTCATACATAAAGATATAAAACTGTAATTTTTTGTGAAGAAGCAACAACAAGTGGGACAAAATCATGAAGTGGAACGAAATTTGTTGGATATTTCAAAGTTTTTTAAAAGATAAAAAACTGACAAATTGGGCGAGCAAAATTATTCAGCCCCTTTACTTTAAGTGCAGCAAACTCTCTCCAGAAGTTTAGTGAGGATCTCTGAATGATCCAATGTTGACCTAATGACTAATGATGATAAATAGAATCCACCTGTGTGTAATCAAGTCTCAGTATAAATGCACCTGCTCTGTGATAGTCTCAGAGGTCTGTTGAAAGCACAGAGAGCATCATGAAGAACAAGGAACACACCAGGCAGGTCCGAGATAATATTTTGGAGAAGTTTTAAGCCGGATTTGGATACAGAAAGATTTCCCAAGCTACATCCCAAGGAGCACTGTGCAAGCGATAATATTGAAATGGAAGGAGTATCAGACCACTGCAATTCTACCAAGACCCGGCCGTCCCTCTAAACTTTCAGCTCATACAAGGAGAAGACTGATCAGAGATGCAGCCAAGAGGCCCATGATCACTCTGGATGAACTGCAGAGATCTAAAGCTGAGCTGGGCGAGTCTGTCCATAGGACAACAATCAGTCATATACTGCACATTTCTGGCCTTTATGGAAGAGTGGCAAGAAGAAAGCCATTTCTGAAAGATATCCATACAAAGTGTCATTTAAAGTTTGCCACAAGCCACATGGGAGACACACCAAACATGTGGAAGAAGGTGCTCTGGTCAGATGAAACCAAAATTGATATTTTTGGCAACAATGCAAAACGTTATGTTTGGCGTAAAAGCAACACAGCTCATCACCCTGAACTAACCATCCCCACTGTCAAACATGGATGTGGCAGCATCATGGTTTGGGCCTGCTTCTCTTCAGCAGGGACAGGGAAGATGGCTAAAATTGATGGGAAGATGGATGGAGCCAAATACAGGACCATTCTGGATGAAAACCTGATGGAGTCTGCAAAAGACCTGAGACTGGGATGGAAATTTGTCTTCCAACAAGACAATGATCCAAAACATAAAGCAAAATCTACAATGGAATGGTTCACAAATAAACATATCCAGGTGTTAGAATGGCCAAGTCAAAGTCCAGACCTGAATCCAATCGAGAATCTGTGGAAAGAACTGAAAACTGCTGTTTTGTGCAAAACTGATAGAGACGTACCCCAAGCGACTTACAGCTGTAATCGCAGCAAAAGGTGCTACAAAGTATTAATTTAAGTGGGCTGAATAATTTTGTACGCCCAATTTTTCAGTTTTTTATTTGTTAAAAAGTTTGAAATTTCCAATAAATTCCGTTCCACTTCATGATTGTGTCCCACTTGTTGTTGATTCTTCACAAAAAATTACAGTTTCATATTTTTGAAGCCTGAAATGTGGCAAAAGGTTGAAAAGTTCAAGGGGGCCGAATACTTTCGCAAGGCACTGTAAATATCACAGCATTAAGTCCAAATCAAGACAACAATATAACATGTTTGCTTCACACAATTCATATTTCTTTGCTAGTCCCCCCTAAGCAAAATACCTTTTGAAATAATTTGTCAACTGGTCATCTGCATGAAACCTTTTCTTATCTTTGAATTTCCAATTAGACATTTTATAGATCATAATGTTAGCAGGCCATCATTCTCCCTTTCATCTCCTTTGGATGCAGGTATTTGCAGTGGTAAGAGACTGGTCCCTGACAGTGTTTGCAAGAACAGTGGGCTATTCGGCCATGACGGAAATTAATGAGACATGCATCGTTAATGAGATTACAAAGCTGAAGCATAAAAGCCAGATAGGAAGATTACCAGGTACATGCTGTCACAGCCTCACCTCCCTTGTGGAGAGCAGGGACACACCTGTGTGCCATAGCTAACACCCACCACAGTGCCAGCATGGAGACATGGCAGGTGTGTGATCTTATTTGTTGAGCTCAGGTGTGTGGTGCTCCCTGGCGCAACAGGTTTTTATCATGGAATGACATTTATCACAGCTGTTTTAAAATCGCCACAGGACTGTCATGGGAAGCCATGAGAAACTCTCTGAATAGATGACAATGTTAACTCAGGCATTATTGATCATTGATCAAGAAGTCACACCAGGGAGGTTTCTACCATTTAAAGTCACTCAGGGACACCCAGTCCCACTAACCCACCCCCACACAAGTTCAGTTTTATATGTGAATATGGTTCACTATGTAATTAGGTTTGTCTATGATAAATATAATTTCAGCATATTGGACAATATCTAAATTAGAACCATTTGAAATGCCATTAATATACCAGTATTTAAGTTCACCATTAATAGCATTATATATATATGTATATATTGACACTATTTATGTTCTTAAGTGTATTTAACGTATTTAAATGAAGAGAAAAAAATAATTTTGAATGTATTTTACATTCTCTTTTTAAGATTGTTTAGGAGATTTTGATGAATTTTGTTGATAGGACAGTGGGAAGCAGAGGCTAGGGAGACAGGAACTGTATACAGGGGGTTACTGACAGGAAGGGCACAGACAGTCGACCAAGGCAGGGATCAAACCCCTGTTGCCAGTGTGCATTTGAGGTCTGGAGTCGTGAGCTTCCCAAAATCCAGCACAACCATTTAGATACTACAATATAATGTATAATATAAGTGTGTGGATTTTTAATGTTAATATATTTATAGTATACCAAAAATCTAAAAACAATGTGTTTTAAGTAAATATAATTGTGTTGAAGTCTAATAAGAGTACATTACTATACTGAAACATTGATGGGGAGAATATACAATATACATTTTAATGTGTTAAAATATACTGTAAGTATATTTATTTTTAAATAAGATACAGTGATCACCATTATTCATTAGCCAGTGACCATGTTTTCATTTTGGTTCTGTGCTCTAGCACTATACGTGTGAAGGGATACAATGACATTAAAATGCAGACTGTCAGCTTTAATTTGAGGGTAAATTTCATACATATCGGTTGAAACATTCAGAAATAACACATTGTGTACCGTATTTTAGCGCATAAAGCGCACACCTGCGATTAACGCGCACCCGCGTACATTGCACAGATATCTTGTTAAGTCAAAAATTATCACTAATGATGAGAGAAGCAAAGTGTATGCTTGTTGTGCACATGCTAGATTTTGGCCAAGCATGTGCCCTTAAAATAGCATCTGAATAACGTGCCACTGACTTTTTTCCTGGTCTGTGGCAGAATTGTTTTCTGAAACTGCAAAATAGCACCAGGGAACGTTTGCGCCAGAACACGCTTTCTCTTTTCGGTGAACTGCCCCCGGGAGCGTAAGTTAATTCCCTAATTTACCGACGCGCGTCTGTGGAGGGAAAAGTCCACTGTGCGTCGAGTGCAAGATAGGAATGATACATACATTGGTGTAAAAAGTCAATTGCGCTGGGTGCAAGATAGGGCCCTATATCACATCAAATGTCCCATGAAGACAGTTCCCCATTCATCTGCCAGGTATACAGCCACATTTTCCCGCAGTGAATATCATCTGTGGTTCTGAAAAAGACTCCAGCATGCTAAATTTAATTGACTCGCTCTGTTTATTTTCATCTTAAACAACATTTTATATTACATGTATATTACTTCAGTTACAATTATATTGGCATTCAGCAATGACAGGTGACACCTGATGCTTAATATTAGGAATATTTTGTTTTGCCAGCATTATATAGTGTTGCCAGGCAAACGTGTTATCCCCCCGCTAGCTACGCCTATGGCTACATTTCCAATTTTACAACCTACATGTAATTCCCCTATACCAAACCCCAGAGCAGGCAATATCCTAATTCAGCCTTCCGTATTTATCAATGCATTACAACATAAGCAAATCACAAAGCTACATGGAAATAAACAACACAGTAGTCAAACATTAAATAGGGGTTAATCTAAAGACAAAACCCCTGAATTCTATTTATCCAAGACACCACGGTGCATAATTCACAAAGAAATCGATAGATTTTCAGTGTAGTCAGTTACAAACTAACAGAGGTTCTGTTAATAAATCACATCACAACCCCCTAACCATCTTCACCCACCTGTACACAAACCTTCCCACACCATACACTGCTGCTTTGATTACAGAGTTAACCCAATCCCAAACTTCCAAAAACATTTATACATTAATAGATTTATGCTATATCGACATCCAATTATCTAGAGAAAGTTAAAACTCAAGTTTCCTGATCTTACCTCGCCATACAAAAATTAACATTTCACAACCGACACATTAAACTCTGCCAGATCAACCAGTTTACGAAAATACAGATTTTTTTACGATAAAACTCATCAATATACTAGTTTATGCCAAATTATTCCCTGAATTTTAGTCACAATAACTTCCGTAGGCACACAGGTTTTCCTAAGAAATGTACATAGATATCACAAGGTAAAAAAAATGCTATGGACAAAACGCCATGTTATCGTTCGTCCCTCCTTTCCATCCTGTCTTACATTAACTCAACCTTTACTCACCTACCACAAAACCTCCTTCAGTACCTAAGCATGTGCATCCCATTAATCCTGACCCATTAGCATATCTCTCACCCCTGCAAATATGTCTGATAACTCAGCCGGTTATCATCAGCCTGTTCAAATTGCAGAAACTTGTAATGATCAGGTCAAGATAAGGTTCCAATAGTTTATAATGTATTTATTTGTCAAGATTTCAGAAGAAGTTTCAGTAGCGGAGATGCCTAGGAGGCTCACAGGTTCAGGTATACTACTCTGGTAATCAGGTCAGGCAGGGTTCAACACACATCTCAGGTTCTCAAGACTGGCAGAGGTTAGGTACACTAGATAGGTTCTCAAGACAGGCAAAGGTACGTTAACGGGTCAGATACTCAGGACAGGCAAGGGGTAGATACACTTATCAGATTCTCAGGACGGGCAGAGTTTCATACACAGGTCACCTTCAGCAGATAGAGAGGCAGGCTCAAATGTAGAAGAGGGACAGGCTAGAGACAGTACACAGAAGGCAGTATTAATGTAGAAGTACAACAGGATAATCCAAACTTGAAGTCTCAATACAGAAATCAAAACAGGTCAGACCAGAGTAGAATGTCCAAGAGAACCGCTCAGTACGGTGATCAAACACAAACAATACCTCACGAAAAGTGAATGGAACCGAGTAACTTAAATATCATCAGGAGGGTGTACAGGTGTTAAGTTTTCTGGTGATTGAGACAGAGTTATGGGCAGAGTTCAAATTAACTTTTTCATCCACCAGCCAAACGGCTAGTGAATGTTCAAATTCTACCAGCCACTCAATAGATTACTATTGTTTTTTTGGCTAGTGAGTGAAGTTAATCTACCAGCCACCTGCATATTTTATCTGCATTTTGCTGGTAAATGGTGCTAACCCTGGTTATGGGAATGCGTTCATGTGAATCTGATTCGTGAGATGTACTGGCCTGGGAGGATGCGTTCGTGAGTGATGAGGAGCTTCGAAAACTACCCTTTACCAAAATTTTGAATAACCCTCTAAGTATTACCTTAAAACCGATCTAATCCTATAGTTTCCCAAATTAATTATTACATTGCCATTACCTTTTAACCCATTTAATCCCTTAATTTTACTGTGTCGTTGTGAGGTCTACACCAGGGTGTAACGATCAGCACTCGGATAACAGAAGGAAGGTATTGAATGTTTAATAAGATCACGATATATATATTGCACAGTCACTCCAGAGAGTATATATAATGTATACAAAGGACAGGCAAAGAATAATCCAGGGACAAGCAAGGGTCTGGCAACGGTAGGGGGTTCTCAGGCAGGCAAGGACTTGGCGGGGGACAGGTAG
>JACXGM010037462.1:0-11097 GCA_016801145.1 Umbra pygmaea
GTGTGGATAAAGTGAAACTGGGATATGTAAAACGCAAAAGATTTGTAAATATTGTAAATAACACAAAATGTATTAGCTAGAGATAAATATTAAAATGGCACAGGTAATTGGTCTCAACATTTGGTCACGGTTAGGTAAGGGTTGGGATGGGTGTGAAGTGTAGGGGGCAATAATAATAAAAAAACAAAAAAGTGGGATTGGAAATGATGCACAAATAAAAAAAAAATATATATATATAACTTAAAGGAAATACAATGTAGCCTATTTATATTTTGTTCAATAGATTACAGTGATAGTACAGCTAATTGTGTACTGATTATAATAAAACAATAAAATACCCTTACAGAATAATATGATTAGGTAATTATCCCTGTTTTGGAGAAAGTCACTTCAAACAGACATTCTCATCTTAAACAAAACTTCTGCAATGCTTAGTTAGGGCAAATTCGAACACAGACGTCTATTGCGTTCGCGTTAACAAATGTTTTTCTCTCACTTAATTAGGGAAGGAGATGTAAACCATTGACATCTAATAAATATTACACATTCTTGACCTGTAATGTAAATGATGTTCTTCTGGATGTTTAGGAATATTTACTTTTCTATATTTGAATTGGCTGATCAACATCTAAGAAATAGCAGATTTTAGCTTGATAAATGTGACATTTGGCATAGTTTTAAAAGTACTCCTATTGGTACTTATATCAGCAAGCACCCAAAATGAAATACTCTGTACTGTATCGGCCCATCCCTAGCCTTAAAGGTTCTTAACTGGGCTTAGGGCATGTACTGTATTTGTATTCAAGCAGGGGGAGATAGACACACTTCATTCTGGCGCCAGGCCTGTTAATACTTGTTAATTATTACTGCTTGCTTGTTTTCGATCACTACTGGTGTGAAGCATGTTCAGATCGTATATATATATATAAGGTCTATGGTTCAGATTCAGTGGTCTTAGTGGGCTGTGCCTTTGAGTGTGCGTGGTGAACCTGGATGTGTGTTTAATCCGCAGCTTGTCTGCAATCTCTGGGGAAGTTTGTTGAATCCTGATTGTTCCTTCTGGCATTTTTGCATGTTTGTAGTGTTGTGACTGGGTGTTGTGAGTTAGTTCTTGTTTAATTGGTTAGGACATTGATTTTGGCTAACAGATGGCTACAGTATGTGTAATGCGACATCCTGTCATAGTGCGTAATAGTGGTACATTCTGATGGTTTCAGTCGTGTCGAGTCAATTAGTGTATTGTAAGTCTCATAGGTGTTGAGCCTTGTGTTAAATAACCTTTATAGAGTGGAATAAACTTATCTTCACTATAAATATGGGGTGTATTATATGCAGAATGACAATGACCTTTAGCCCTAGAATGTCATTATGAGGTTATTATAATGCGATTTAATTTTGTGAAGATGGTGAAGGCCTAGGTGTAAAATGCACGGCCCGCCATTGTTTGAAAGTGTATGTTCTTCTCTTTCAATGGGTTGTCTTGTTTTTAGCACTAACGGTCGCAGAGATATTCAAGCAGTTTAGCACCATGGATTTGGTTTTCTAGTTTGTGATCACCTTTCTTTGAAAAGAAGTCAGTTACCAATTGTTTCCCCTCATTTTGTTTTCTCTCTTTCTTCTGTCTTTCATTTTATTTTTGGTAGCCTGATGTGGCTTTCTTTGAGAAAGAAATTTCTACAGCAGAAGTTTGCGCTCCACCAGATGTCCACTGAACTAAAGTAAAACAAATGTGTGCAGATGGACTAAACCAGTTGGTGCATTAGCGAGGGGTCGGTGAGACCTTAGTTAGACCTTGGTTTTGTATGCAAAACTTAGTCAGTCAATCAACTATCCATGTCAAATAAAATACATTCCAGACTTTAAGTGGACACTCCCCTTGGGCCCTGGTAATCAATATTGGTTTTACCCCAGTCCGAAGCCCCTGGATAGTTGTCTATGATGCCCCCAATTCTGGCAGGTGGTATAGCTGCTCATTCATCTTTGGCAAAATGTCTACAGGTTGATCTCCCCAGAGTGGCTCATTGATATTAAGGTCAGAAGACTGTGATGGCCAACTTTGCCCTGTGCTTAAGTTCATGGTCGTGCTGGAACATCCATATGCCTCCCATGCACAGCTTACATGCAGAAAAATGCATATTGTCTGTCAGTAATGTCCAATAACATGCTGCGTTCATCTTGCCATCAATTTTCACAAGGTTCCCTGTGTCTTTTGACCTCACACACCCACACATCAGTGAGCCACCACCATGCTTCATAGTGGGTATGGTATTATTTTCACTATAGGCTTTGTTGACCCCTTTCCAAAAATAACATTATGGTTGTGACCATAAAGCTCTATTTTGGTCTCATCACTCCAAATTACAGTGGACCAGAAGCTTTGAGACATGACAAGGTGTTGTTGGGTATATTGAAACCAGGCTTTTTTGTGGCACTGGTGCAGTAAAGGCTTCTTTCTGGCATCTCGACCATGCAGCTCATTATTGTTCAACTATCGTTGTAATGCACTCTTTGAAACAAACACACCGTCTTTTTTCAGAGCAGCCTGTATGTCTCCCAAGGTTACCTGTGAGGTTTACTTAGTATCCCGAACAATTCTTTTGGCAGTTTTGGTTGAAATCTTTCTTGGTCTACCAGACCTTGGCCTGGTATCAAGAGATCCTTGAATCTTCCACTTCTTAAAAAGTGATTGAGCAATACTGACTGGCATTTGCACAACTCTGGAAATTTTTTTGTATCCTTTTCCAACTTTATGCAGATCCAGTGCCTTATTACGCAGGTCTTTTGACAGTTTTCTTCTGCTCCCCATGGCTCAGTATCTAGCCTGCTCAGTGCATCCATGCGAGAGCTAACAAACTCATTGATAATTTATACACAGACACTAATTGCAATTGAAAATGCCACAGGTGTGGGAAATTGACCTTTAATTGCCATTTTAACATGTGTGTGTCACCTTGTGTGTCTGTAACAAGGCCAAACATGCAAGGGTATGTAAAATTCTGATCAAGGCCATTTGGAGGATTTCCTTTAACAGTATTGTTTACAAAGGAGCCAAACAAATGTGTGATAATTAATGGCTTTATATGGTCACTATCCTTACATTAGTCTGATTTTTTGCATGAACAGTCATATTGTCAAAATCAATGCTGAAAATTTAGAGTTTCTGCCAGGGTATGCAAACTTATGAGCACAAAAGTATGGGAAGAGTTATATTTTAACTTAGGACTTTTGTGTTGAATGGGCAGTGTGATAAGAATGGCGCAGCATGGTGACACGTGCTTGGAGCAAGCATGTGATTGATCTTTGACCCTCCGGCTCCTAAGAGGGGTTGCCGATGAGACAAGGCTTAAAGTGGAATAGGATATTAGAAATTGTGGGTGGAGAAAACATTTAGAAAAGTACCTCCCCCCAAAAAAAAGACAAATTTCCTCTCTTTGCCTGGAATCATGACAAGGGATTGTGACACTTCATTTCACAGTGCCTTGCTGTGAGAGCGTACAGAACAAAAATTGCACAACCACATTGGGGGCCATGTATTGTACACAGCTCATATCAACTCACCTTAATTTTTGCCTATCTTTTTAGGCAGTTTGAAGTGCCTGTAATTAATTTCCAGATGACACTAGAGGTTGTTCCCATCACGTATTGCTTGACAACATGAGCAGCCCTAGGAACAGGTTCCACTATCAATACAACACTAATAAAGTAGAAGACATGCCAAGGATTTCCAATGAATAATATTTCTCTTTCTCTCATCTTGGCTGCTTATTCGTTGCTTATTCGTTCCCTCTTCTGCCAAACCTGACTCCTCTTTAGTGCTCTTCCGTTTACATACACTCTTTTTCTAACACTACTTTTTCTGCTGCTCTGGAGTTTTTCTGTTTCCTTCATCTCTGTGATTCTTAATTTTGTCTGTCAGTGTGATTCAGTCCCTTTAATTGTCCATCACACTTTTCATTCATTAATGATTGCCAGCGTCTCCAGTTGTTAAGTCCTGAGCCATTGTTTGGCTGCCTCTCATGTCTCTCTCGCCCCCCACTGTCTCTATGTCTTTGAACCTTAATCAGGAAGGAGCTGGTCTGTGCTTTTGGTACACTTTGTGAAGACTGAGCAACCGGTTTCCATTAAGAGGTGATGATCATGATTGGTACTTTAGGGTATTTTAAATTGCAATACAGGTACGTAGGGGGAGAGTGTTGAGACTCACCCCATCACCAGGGGGCATTTCTGGTTCAATGTATTCCAAACCCTGGCACAATCTGTAATTTACAGCTGAGCAACTTCCCCTGCAGAGTTAAAAGACACAATACTAATATGATAATAAAAACAGGTAATTAATCACACTCCTCAGGAGTGTTGTTTTTCTGCCATTTTACATTTGCCTAAAGTTGTGGTTGCTAGACATCGCTCCATAGCTACCAACATTTAAAATGTTAACTGATATAGTGAAAAAGTAATTTTGTTGTATTATTTGCTAAGACATTTCTTTCGTCTTTCCGGTGTGTAAAAATGCCACAGGGTTCAATCGGCTTTGCCCACGCAAAGACATTTTTAGTGGAATTGTTATGCATGTCCAGCCTTTCAGTTCCTCTGGGCTTAAAGCTCAAGCTCTCAATCCAATTAAGAAAAGGAAGAGGGTTAAAACACTTTCAAAATACACATAGGAAATGCAATTCATAGTCTTTTCATTGTTTTGCGTCAGGTTTATAGATTTAAGATGAAAGGAAATATACTAGAGAAGCAGTATTTCGACTAACATGGACTGCGTCAATCCAGTCAAACACTGTTTACACAATCCTTGTCTACCGTATAATTTGGTCCACATTTTAATATAATTTGGTCCACATTTTAATCCCTCTTTCAGAATAATCTGCTTTAATGAGGAAAAATGGCGGAATGAAAATAATTAGAACATTCTGCTCAAGATGGTTACCTGACATTATACAAAATCAGATGGCAGAATGCATTATGACTGAATTTAACTTGAGTTATTCTGCAAATGCTGCTCGTAGAATATCACAATTGACCCTTAGTTAGCACACTTACTGTACTTCCAAACAGCATTTTTATTTTTTGTAAAGGATGGTCTGTATAGAGTGGAAATAATGGAGATATTGAGGTAAGTTAAGAGACATTCCAAATTATTCTGCTTAACTATTTTATTTTGATTGTACTACTGACATTGTCCTGCTTCTGAATCAGCAGACCTGTGAGGGCTTATGATCAGTGATGTTGTTGGAAATGTGCATTTGGTAAGTAACATACCCTTTTCAGTTAGACTTTTTTTGGAAGTGAATATCATGGGAAGGGTTATCTTATTGTTAACTGATATATATTTTATTGTTTAATGATTGTGATTATGTTTATTAGCAAAAATATTATTATTATTATTACTGCATTTTTGGAACCGGGGCAAAATATTTTCACTCTACATGCAATAACGCCTGCGGTATTCTTTTCATGTGACACACCTGAAACTTTAACTGTAGGTGCTATATGAAACTACTTATTTTCCTGAGAATTACATTTTTATTTTGCCATCCCAGCAGGCATTTCAACGTTTATTCACCGGTGAAGGTGAATCAACGTTGAATTATGTTTCGATTTTGCAAAACGAAACAACGTTGATATTGCGACATTGTTTAACCGTTGATATTGCATGTATGAAAAACAGTGTATGAATAAAAATGTAATAGGCTAATGCATGGTAAACATTTCTGCTGCTCTCTTGTGGTTGAAAATATTGTTAATAATGATAATAATTATATTTACATATCTATTGAAGACCTGTTAATATCAAAATATCATTAAATGCTAATAATGATAATAATAACACTTGAAAAGGCATACATTTCTGTTATATGTTGTTGAAGACATTATGTTGTTTCAATGTACAAATCTTGTAATAATTTCAACATTGATTTAGAAGTGTTTCTGTTAACCTTTTTCAAACATTTTGCATTAAATGTTATATCAACGTTGTTTCAACTGACATTATTTCAACCATATTTAAATATTGATGGTCGTCATGTGCCGGTGGGATTCTATTGCACAGGTAGTGCTAAAGTCTTTTGGAGGGAGAACAAGCCATAAAAATCCTCTCCAAAGCACGTTTTCAGGCAGATATGTGGACTACAACCAAAAAAGGTTTTACTTCAAATAAGTGTATATGGTTTTATCGTGTAAAATGAATAAGAATTTTTTATTCCGTGTTGCATTATAGGTTGCACTAAATTTTACTGTGGCAGCCTACACCCAAGCAACATATACAACGGCCCCTTTAAATGAAAAGGAAGGGTAGAGAACAAGCGAGAGCGAGATTTGTAATTGAAATCGTATTATGGTAAAATAGTATCAGTTTGATATGAAAAGGTCGAATATGCATTGGAGCTACATTTCACACTGTCAAACTTTAGAATTTTGCTTATATGATCATGTATGACGTGTTGTCATAGGCTACGAATATTCGGACACAACGATTGAACCTCTGGAGAATGAGCCTCGTCGCCTGATTTCAACTTGAAGAATTTTCTAGGTTACATGTTACATTTACTACATGTTACAGGTAATGCTTTCGAAATAATAGTCTGTGGCAAATTATGTTTATGCTTTCAATGTTTTATAAACGTTCAAGCTTTATTTGCCTATTTTCTTTGTAGGACTGAACTGGGTTAAAGTTTTTTTGTGCATTGGTGTGATACATGAATGAATCTTTGGATATAATGTTTTCATTAATATACGGAGTAAGATATTAACCTAGCGCACATATGAAGCGTTCACAACATTGCTCCAGGGTATTCTTATATGTTATAGCCTTAATGCTCATTTACGTGTTCAGGGAATTCAATAACACTCTTTAAATTGGGCCAGTTAACTGTACAGTACACTCATTAGCAAAACATATTAATTCTTTGCCGAAAGATTATTCTATTGGAGTAAGCTTTTATAAACTGAGTTTGGCGTCTTTCTCTTGTCTTTCATTCTTCATAAACTGCCCAAGGGAAATCTCCCTCTTTCTGTCTTTCTCCTACTTCTATCACACACTCCATTTCACAGTATCTCTATGTCAGTCCCCAAATTCTCTGCTGTATTGTTTTAAGTTAATTGATGTGCTAGCATTCCCTGAGTCACTGGTGTGTCTACTAACAGTTATAATGGATTTATAATGTACTGAAGCTCACCTCTGTATAGCAGGTGGCAAAAGAGATTCAGTTTGTGAATAATTGAATGTTCTCTGGTAGTAGATTTGTGTGTGTGTTTGTTCAGATTGACATCTCCAGGAATCATAAAACAGTAGTATTGTCAGCCACCTATAGGACTAAAATGTAGGTCACTGTGTTCTAGGGAATGAAAACATTCCCTCTTAATTCTGGTGGTCTGAATACATAAGGTGTTTTACTACTAATACATATTTTACTAGTTGCTTTTCATCGTAAGAATAATTATTAAAATGTTAATGTTTTATCTATTAAAGATTAACATACAGTATTCTTCTGGGCATACAGCTCTGGGAAAAAAATAAAGAAACCACTGCAAAAAAAGTTAGTGTGTTTGGGTAAAATTTACATTTTTGTGTTATTCCATAAAGTACTGACAACATTTCTCACAAATTCTAAATATTGTCATTCAGAGGGTTTATTTCCAGAAAATGACAACATATGACAACAAATACCAAAAACATACAGTGTTGTCAGACCTTGAATAATGCAAAGAAAATAAGTTAATATTACTTTTAAACAACACAATACTAATGTGTTAAGTTAGAACATGTTCAGAAATTAATATTTAGTGGAATAATAATAATAATAATTGTATAACAATAATAATTGGCTTTCATGCCTCTTGGCATGCTCTCCACCAGTGTTTCACATTGATGGGCCATTGCTGTTTCAAAAAATCTAACAGCTTGGCTTTCTTTGATGGCTTGTGACCATCCATCTAACTCTTAATCACATTCCAGACGTTTTCACCGGGGTTGATTTAAGAAAATGATGCTGTGGTCTCTTTATTTTTTTCCAGAGCTGTAGATGCATTGTTTTAAAAAAAATATTATTATTTTCTCCCACTTTCTCCCCTCCCGGTTGGTCTTGTCCAATTTTTCCCCACTAACCCTGCCATGTCAGCAGCTTCTCAACCCCCTACCCTGACAGAGGAATAGTGAAGGGCAATCACATGGTTCATCCAAACACATGTTGCTGAGCCAGCCGATTTTTTTCACACTGCTCATCCAACGAGGAAGTCTTTCGTCAGATCATTTGTGGGTTGATTGACAATCACTAACTATACTTTTGTAGTTACATTGTTATTCTAATAGTCCTGTTTTATTCACCAGAAGTTGACTGAATCACCTTCCTTAGGTTGCTTAATCTAGCTTGGCAGGTGGATCTCAATTTCAATTTAGGAACTTTATTTATAAATGGGTTGCTAACCATGTAGAACTCTAACTGTTGATGTGCCTCTAAGCAGGGTTGGTCCTGGGTGGTTCTATAGAGTATTGAATCCCCTGCTGGTTTGGCTCTGACACTAAGCAGAGTCAGCCCCGGTTGTCCTCTGGGTAAGAGACTAGATGCTGCTTAAAGTGATGAGTGTGGAGGGCCGGAAGGGAGCACTTTTCCATTGGTATAAAGATCAATGCCCAAAGCTAGTGAGGAGAATATTGCCCTGCGTAGGATGTTTATTGTGTTTCCTGACCAGATTATGTGGTCAAAGATTGTGGAATGTCAGCATTGATTTTGTCAATATATATTCTGACTGTAATGAAAGGATAGTGATCATATGAAGCCATTAATTATCACCTAGTTGTTTGGCTCATTTTAAAACCATACTGATAACAGAAATCACCCAAATGGCCCTCATTAAAAGTTTACATATCCTTGAATGTTTGGTCTTTTTACAGACACACAAGGTGACATACATAGGTTAAAATGGCAAATTAAGGTCAATTTCCCACTCCTGTGGCAGTTTAAATTGCAATTAGTGTCTGTGTTCAAATAGTCAATGAGTTTGTTAGCTCTCACATTGGTGCACTGAGCAGGCTAGATACTGAGCCATGGGGAGCAGAAAAGAACTGTCAAAAGACCTGCATAATAAGGTACTGGAACTGCATAAAGTTGGAAATGGATATAAAAAGATATCCAAAGCATTGCAAATGCCAGTCAGTACTTTTCAATCACTTATTAAAAAGTGAAAGATTCGGCGATCTCTTGATACCAAGCCAAGGTCAGGTAGACCAAGAAAATTTCAGCCTAAACTGCTAAAAATAATTGTTTGGGATACAAAGAAAAATCCAGGGTTAGGGTTATCCCTCAATGATGTAAATTGAGGGAGCAAAAGCAGTATCGGCTACAAATATTGGTTCAAGAAAATCGGCAGCCCGTATCGGTCATCGGCTATGGCTGATGAAAATAAATCAATTATTACAATATGCCCGACAACACCCTGACACACCTCAAAGCTTTTGGCACACTGTAATTTGGAGTGACAAGACCAAAATAGAGCTTTATGTTCACTACCTTAAGCGCTATATTTGGAGAGGGGTGAACAAGACCTATAGTGAAAAAAGCACCATCCCCACTGTGAAGCGTGGTGGTGGCTCACTGATGTTTTGGGAGTGTGTGAGTTATAAAGGCACATGGAACCTTGTGAAAATTGATGGCAAGATGAATGCAGCATGTTATCAGACAATACTGGCAGGCAATTTGCATTCTTCTGCAGGAAAGCTGCGCATGGGAAGCACTTGGACTTTCCAGCACGACAAAGACCCTAAGCACAAGGCCAAGTTGACCCTTAAGTGGTTACAGCAGAAAAAGGTGAAGGTTCTAGAGTGGCCATCACAGTCTCCTGACCTTAATATCATCGAGCCACTCTAGGGAGATCTCAAATGTGTGGTTCATGCAATATTACCAAAGACTTTGCATGACCTGGAGGCATTTTGCAAAGACAAATGGACAGCTATACCACCTGCAAGAATTCAGGTCTTCATAGACAACTATCACAAACGACTGCACGCTGTCATTGATGCTAAAGGGGGCAAAACACTGTGTTGAGAACTGAGAGTATGCAGACGGGTCATTTCATAATTTTATTTGTTACAATGGTTTGTCTTATGATTGTGCCATTCTGTTATGACCTACAGTAAACATTGTACATCTATTACCACTTCTCCAGGGGTATGCTAACTTTTGAGCACAAATGTATATCATCAACATGCCCACTTAATTTCAGGCTCATTCATACTTTCCCCTTTAACAGATCTACTTCTTGTTGATGTGAACAAGAATGTGTTGTCAGTCAATTTACTTGGTAAAAAATGTATATTTCTTGGTAAAAAAAAGGTTTAAATTAAGAAATTGGTTTCATATACCATTGTTTGCTTTTACAAACACTATAACTACTTACATTTTTAACTAGGACGTCAATTTTCTGTTTGAATCTTGTCAACAAAAAAAGGTTATGAATACAGTCTTTATTTATATATTTAAATGTTCTCCTCGAGTCATACTTGAGGAGTCTAGCTAACTTATAGTTTGTTCAGGTTACTTTTGATCATAGTATAAACACACATAATATATTCTCCTAAAGACACCCATTGGCTTCTCCAGAGTCTAAAGTTTGTTTTGCTTTGCTGAGCCAGTAGATCATTTAGATTGAGCCTAGAATGCTTTTGATCATCCGATAAACACACATTTAATATATTCTAATGCAGTTGTTTTTCTACTGTATATGTTTTTTTGCGACTGTTGTGTTTTACCTTGCTGAAATAACACAGATTAATCTCAGCCAGACCCGATTTTAAACAGGACCAACATACCATCATCATGGAATATACAGGTCCTTCTCAAGAAATTAGCATATTGTGATGAAGTTCATTATTTTCCATAATGTAATGATAAAAATTAAACTTCAAGTCAAGTCAAGTCAAGTCAAGTTTATTTCATCCATAAAAATGGAAATTACAGTGCTCACATCCGTCTTAATGCCATAAGATAGAGCCATAAATACAAACAAAAATAAAAAACCATAACAGTACAAAATTATTAAGATTTAAATGTGCGTTTAAAGTGCATGTTGTGCTGTCTTACAGCCTGAGGTATAAAGGAG
>JACXGM010037463.1:0-11097 GCA_016801145.1 Umbra pygmaea
CCAAGGTCATTGTCCAGGGCATGAAGGCCATCTAGAAAAAATAGCCAACTCAATTGCTCTTGAAAGCAGCAATTAAATTCAATGCGAAGTGCCATCACATTTACAACAGGGCCTCAAACTAACATTTTGGTCACACACTGGCAAGTACTACTATAGTCACTCAGATTATTTAGCCAATATGTTTGACAACATTGTCTCATAATTTATGTATTCCCAGTTAGAAATAACATGGTTTACTGCTGCATCTTTTTATTTCTGTGACCGAGACATAAGATGTGACAAGTTTTAGCTACCGCTTTACGGAGAGCAGAATATATCTTTCACTTGCTATCTTGAATGCTGGTTTTTTTTCAAGCAGTTGTAGTTCAAACTCGAAAGCAGGCTGGGAAATTATTTTAGCCATTGTGGCTGGTGGGTGCCCTAATTTTTCCAGCCAATTCTCTGAATTCAAATATATAAAAGAAACGCAATTGCATCTTCTATATTGCTTCAACACATGAAATTCATAATTAATGTCTTATTAGGCAAATTACAATAGGGGCATGTTGTGAAGACATGTCTGTGAGATGAATGATTTTCAGGTGATTGACAAATTGTGCTAATCAGTGAATTGATGGTCTACTACTACTTTTAGTTGGCTACTATTAGACATCCAACAGTATTTAATTTCACACTTGAGAAGCAGATGCTTCTTCAGCAATGAAACCAAACACGATACCAACATCAAAAAATAATAACAAACTTGAGTTAGAATCAGTTGTTAATTAACTAAATTTGCCCTTGGGAACTTGGATAGCCTACTGTTACATTTGTGTGTGCGTGCGCGTTTTAAGATTCTCTTGTCAAACAAGGGCACCACCTATCAGAAACCAACCATAAACTCAGAATCAACTAACACCACCACCCGTGTTTTCACCAATGAACTCTTAACAATCCTCACTTTGTGCGTAAAATGGTTACTCGATCACGAAAAATAACATTATATAGCCTAATCATATCATATTCACATTAAATCCCCCACACTGGTAATACATGTTTTGCCCTTTATATTTTCTACATTGACTACATCTAGCCTAATGTGGTTTATAATATTAGGGAAATAACTTGCTTTTCTCTGTCAGACTAGCCCAGCAAAACCCATAAAATATGCACCTGCATTTTTGTCCAGCGCATTTATCTCCAGTCCAAAAACAAGTACTGCTTAATGTAGCCTAACAACAAATAATAATGTATTATTCTGTTTGACAATTCACCCGAAACAGTGTTCGAGGGATTAGGCAAAGTCACAAGCCAATGCGAATAAATACCGGCATTTCGCTTGTGCTAATTTCCAACCGTGACTCGTTACAACATTCATGCATGTTTAATTCTGAATTGTCTTTCTGACATGCGCTCATTCTATTTCAGCCACCGTTATCACTCGCAGTTGAATAAAAGAGGCAATTGTTTTTTTCCAACTAAACATGAGTAACACTTTGAATATCATTATGGTATAATATGTATGCAATAAATCACAGCCTTTATATGTGCATAGATTTAGACTACTTTTTTGGATGAAGTATTAACAGCGAATGAGCCCTTGCAGTGTGAAAACAGAGCTGTGTGTCATGTGACCACCACTGTGCAGCAAAACTAGGTCTGAGAACATAAGATAATATTGCAGGTATACATAACAAACACACACTGATTTCTTGCCAAAAAAGGACAAGTCACTCGCCTGACTTCGCCATACTCCTATTCTAGTCAGAATGTGAGTCTGATACTGCTCCATAGGGCTTTGATTATGAGGCGTGTCTTAACCGAAAAAAAACTCTGCACTCAATTGGATAGACCTACAACCAATCAGAGCAACGCAATAAGTGACAAATCCCGTAGGAGGGACGGCAAACATCTTTAAACTCAACAAATACCTTGATTGCAGTTCTCTGTTCATCTTTTAAAATTTAATTCACTGTCTTTTTTTTTACAACAGACACAATAGCGGAATCTTTACAACTCATTTCTCCAGCTGCAGTCATCTTTGTTGTAAACCAGTTCAAACCAAGCGCTCTTTGATGATGTGATGATTACCAAACTGCAGATCATCTGTCCATCATCGTATAAAAACCTGGCAATTTGATTGGCCCGAACATTTCTGAACCGGACATAATTACTCCTCAATGGATCGAGTCCAGACCGAACTACCAGACCAAAAAATTTTGTGAGCAGGGTTCGGGCTGGCATCCAGGCTAACAAGTCACCAATATTAAATTAATTTGTTTAGCTCAATCATGTACTTGTTAAATGACATTTTATTTTACTTTTCCCAGGCAAGCGGACAAGCCTTAATGTCGAGCCCTGCGTGTGCTTCAAACAAGTCATTTTTTAAGTAAAACGTAGACTTTCATGTCCTAAGGACAAGTGGCCAATAAATTTAATGTCAAGCCCTGAGCAGG
The DNA here is from genome assembly GCA_016801145.1 of Umbra pygmaea. Lineage (NCBI taxonomy): Eukaryota > Metazoa > Chordata > Actinopteri > Esociformes > Umbridae > Umbra > Umbra pygmaea. The sequence goes on from JACXGM010037463.1 coordinate 2,436, forward strand.
CAATATAATATGCTATTGTTCTAGCTTAAACTTGTATTTATGATGTTTAACAGCAAAAAAAACGACATAACAGTCGCGAAAAGTAAGAAGAAACATTTACATTCTGGCGCCTTGAGGAAGACTATTTTTCCGTAGTTAATGAGATGAAATCTCATGTTTCTCAGTTACTGACTTTGTTAAATTTCTATTCATTGACATTTGTATATTGATTAGAGGTTATTGCAGCTGATTGAAAATAATAGTCTGATTCAAACTAGCGAATTGAGCAACAAAATCAATGTCTTGGATATTGTTTATAATTTGCTGGTGTCAGGGAACTGCGTGAACAATGCGGGAGATTCCTGGGACATCCGGAAGACCTGGGACATTTGAGAGAGACTTTGTTATGTATGTACAGTGTGTTTTTTTTTATTAATGGGGTGAGCAAACTAAAGCCCGCGGGCCAGATGTGGCCTGCCGGGTTCTTTGATCCGGCCCGTTGATTGACACTTGAATGTCAAAACAACATATCTCTTGAAGCGTACTATAAATAATGAGGGGTGGTTCGTCCATGTGGGTTAATGACAGCCGGCGATATCGTGTCTCAAAGTTAGGTACTTTCACTGACTGTATTTTGGTTAACTAAAAAACTTACAGACAAAATCAGGAAGTGAAAATGACAAAATAACACTTCTGCAATTAGGTAGTCCATCACTCTGCACTAAATCAGGTTACTTGAGTAAAAATATGTAGGTAGGTTACTGTACAGTGTTTTATGTCCCACAAACTTTGGCACACTGTTTCTCAAGACCTAGGGGCATGCCAATATGTTTTTACAGTGATGTTTATCATGGTTTACAAGTATTTTACAATAATTAACAAAATATTTAACATACATTTTTGTATTTTTTGACTCTATATGACATCATGCATGAAAATAATTGTCACACAGGTTTGGGTTTGACTTGTAGCCATCCTTGTAGCCAAGAGTCTTCTGAATCCAAAACTATAAGGCTGTTCACTGTAGGACAAAGTGTAATGACACTTTCAGAAGCCAAAATATCAACGTAGTTGATAGGTGGACATCAACCCCCTTAGACCTTGAAGGGTTCATTTTATTTGAAAAATATATTTCCATATGTGCTGTTGTCTTGATTTGCAGGTGTCTGCGAGCTGGCTAAATAGTCTTAACTAACACAGTAGTGATAAAATTCTGAGAAGTACAACAGGGAAATGGTGTTACAAAACGAAACACTTTATTTTATGTAGGATACACGTAATTGTGTTGGGAAAGGGGGTAATTTAATGAAAGAACATTTCTTATTTTTCATGCATTGCTTTAAAATGCGGCCCTTCACTTTGCCCACCCCTGGACTAAACGAAATAGAACAGTATACCATTTTACTTCTAACTGGGAATACCGTAATTATTTGACAAACATTTTATGATTTAAAATGTCCATTACAACAATGTTTAGACACATCAGTAGAAACCAAAACTCTGTAATATCAAATTACATTTGCATTTCTGTGCATCTACAGTAACAAAACAATCTAAGCCAGTGTTTTCTAACCTGTATTTCTTATGGAATTACATGTGACGACTTCATTATAATCATGGAAAACCAGAGATTTTTATGAAGTGCTTCTGGTAATTACATTGGATATCTATGCCTTTACTCTTGTTGTGCAGCACCAAAACCGATTGGTTAATAATTGGTAAACTATCAAAATGCACAGACTAAATTTTTTTTAATAAGATAAGTTATATGAAGTACAAATATTGCTATGCCCATTTTGAAAATATGATTTACTGCATAAATAAATATGACTGTAAAAAATAATCTGCCGATTAATCATTGACTTTTTTGAAAAATCATAATCGGTCAACTTCTAAAACCTATGCCATCTTCTGTTTATCCATTCATTTAGAAAAATGTACTGCAACAGAAAATACACTTACTAGGTAGTGCAAAATGTATTTTTTGCAGATTTAAAAGTACCATAGTTGCAAAATCCTATAGGAAGCACAGATGTACTGACATGCCTTTCATTTTTACTAATTCACTGTTGCCGCCCTAGTGAGGCCGTATGTCCAAATGCCCCATCTCTGCTACTTGGGGCTAGGGCTGTGCAATGAATCAAATTTTCAATTTCAGTTCCTAACGATCACAAAAACAATGTAATCAAGAAAAAACAATTATTTTTTACATTGCATTTTGTACATTTTGCTTATTTTGTTTTGTGTTCAAATGACACACGCTAGCACACTTTAGTCCCGACTCCCGAAAGCTAAACTCACTCAGCCAACACTGTCAGCGAGGTCCTGTTTGTGGTATCTGGTGGCATTTATGCAGATGGCAGAGTGAAAGCAGTCGTCTATTAAAGACTCATTTTACAGTGCAACTTCATACCCTTCGAGCTCGGAGAGGCACAACAAAATAACACATGCCGTTGCATACACCCATGCTGTAATCTGCCAGCAGTTGATAACTAAAATGTTCCCCAGAGATAGCAGGTGATGCCGGCAGCTCCGTGAATTTACCTCGCAGCAACGCAGCTACTTTGTTTGTTAGTTAGCATATCAACTTTGTCTGTTTGTGAGTCTTGGTTAGGATTTTATTTGTGTCCTTGCAGCTTTGTTTACTATAACATATTTCTTGTGATCAGTATTAGTTTGCGCATCTCTCATTATCTCAAAGCAACAAAAACAACGACCCACTATCATTGAGCAGTTAATCTCCACATTCTCGTTCTATGTTTCATTAGCAGCGGTATAGCATGGAGCCATGTATTACTTTTGAACAATTCTTTCTAATGACTCAAGAGCCAGGCTTCATGGAGTTATTTCTATTCAGTAGTTTGTATCAACTACTGGTCGTGATTCTACAGCAGACTGAATTAAGCACAGTCTATCAGGCGCACGTAAAAATGCTGCAGACAAAATAGAAAATAAGATGCATGTAGAAGTGCCAATTTATTTAATACAATGAATATAACTTATTTGCGAGTATAATTCAAGACATTGCTGAATTATATTCTAATCAAATCCAAACATTCAAACAAACTATTTGTTGGTCACCTTCACCGAAGTCAGACAATGCATTCCAATACAAGAGACTCAGTACTACACCTGTCACTCCGGACAAAAAAACAAGATTGTCAGTCATTTATTTATGGGGAATTCATAATGATTTCACATCTTATAATAGGCTGTAGTACTAAATGGTAGACTATAGTAATTTTATTTCTTAACATTTATATTCATTTGTTGCTGGCTCATTTTAGGGCTAGTGTAGACATGCACAGGTTTTTAAAGCCTAAACATGCGCCATCCTTTATAAACCAGAGCTAGTTTTTGCCACAGATTTGTTAAAACATTATAACATTAACATTAACATTATATTATATTATAAACCATGTCCCGGGTCTTAAGTTTTCATCACAAATTAGATTCTTTAGTAATATTATATGCTAGAATACATAATCCTCTGCCAGCATGCATTATAATTTTATACTGGACCAATTACAGGCATTTTATTTTTTACGATGCACTGCTGTATTAGTCTTAAAAAGCATATACTGGCATTAAAAAAGTCTTAAATAGTGTTAAATTTAACGTCATCAAAACTGCAGACACCCTGACTATACATTAAATTGACACTGATTTCAATTTGAACGTGAAATGTCTACAAACAGCATTTATTCCCAAAGACCACATGGGTCAAACATTGCCATGGGCTAAGGGAAGCTATGACTGTATGGGGTTTAAACGAGGAAGAGTTAATCTGCATCACTACTGACAATGCCTCAAACGTAAAGCTGGCAGCTGAGGTAAATGGATGGACGAGGCTCCAGTGCTTCGGGCACGGGCCTGCTTTTGCCATATGTGAGTACTGTAGGTATCCTTGCTCCTGATTAAGTGTAACCTGTGGTAAACATGTGGTATGTAAATAGGTTATTTTAACAAAAGCAACAGCATTAGAAGTAATAACCAAGTAATATCTGAGTTTTGTGTGATTTTTTTCTGTAACAGTAGCTTACTACTAACACTACTAAATAATTATACCACTGTGTGAACTACTCTTTCACTCTGTCTCTCACTCACACACACACACAGACACACACACACACGTGGAAAATTATGCTTTGGTCAAGGTTGTGATGATTAGTCATTCTAAATCAAATATATGTTGATTTGATTCACTGTTTTTAAAATTCAATAAATGCAATGTCTTTCCAAAGTCAATGAGTAATAGTGTTAAATAATCGTGATTTCAATATTGACCAAAATAATCGTGATTATGATTTTTTTCCATAATCGAGCAGCCCTACCTGGGCCACACAATCTAATGCACCCTTTCTCTGCTGCTCACATTCATCTCATCACTCCTCATTACCAATCCTACAGAAGCCCTCAGCTCTCTGAAAATGACAAAAAACATCAATCTTTGTTTTAGCTTATGAGATGCATTGTGAATATGTATTGCAAATACCTTTATTTACCTACTTCATTGGCTCAGAAAAGATATGAAGGCATGTATTAAAAAAACAAAATATTAAAGCTGCAACTAACGATTTAGAAAGTTAAATTAAACTACTGACTGATTGATTGATTAATTATTTTTTGACTCTTAACAGAATTATAATACAAATTAATTTAAAATACAGAAAAAATGTATTATTAATATTTCATTATTTTATTCAAAAGAGCATTTAAACAAATTGTAATATATTATTCACAGAATGTTAAACACTGTTTTTCAATAATTTGATGTTAACCAATTATCATTCCTAGAATATTCTATTATGTAAGTCAAACAGTGGCACACTAATAAAATATATTTTTTTAACAAAGGCGTTGTCCTGCACTTGATACCGTCCTGCACTTGAAAAGTAGCCTACTTTTGGTATTATAGAACTTTCTAAAAAAAATGCTTAATAAATCTGTAGTATGGAAGCATTTCATCAAAGTAACAGGTGATTCGAAACAAGTTGAACGCAAACTCTACCAACAATGTTTTTCATAACATTGTTCAACATTAAATATGTAGCCTACCACTTCAAAACTGCTTATGTAGGTGCATGGAAACATGCACTGCTTTGAATTATCTACTTGTAAACATCTGTACTAAATCAAATGTTTAGGCTACTGTATGTCAGCTTTGGCTGTGCGAAGTTTGAATTATCTAATCACAAAAAAGCTATAACCAGAGACAAAGCAAAACAGGTTTATGTCGTACATTTAAGTTTACAATTGCATTAATCTAGGTTAAAGATATCACATTGAATGTCTGATGAAGACAGTTCCCCATTCGTCTGCCAGGTATACAGGTGCATTTTCCTGCGGTGAATGTCATCTGTGTTTCTGAAAAAGGTTTACACGTAAAACCTTTTTGTTGAAATTAAAGTGAAGTTCTGCCAAAACATCAAAGATTTCGGTCAGACAGTTTGTTTTTCTTTAAGTGACATAGCTCCACCGAATCGATAATGAAATTCGTTGCCAAAAATGTTAATCGATATTCATCGATTTCATCACTTCGTTGTTGCAGCCCTATACAGTTATTCCAAAATCTATGTACTCACTCTAATGAGATGGATGGTCTTGATGCTGAAATGGATGGTTTTGATGCTGCAAAAACAGCATTTGTGTGTCTGGACATATTCTTTTGTTATTTTTTTTCCTTTTTGCTTGCGGAAGGCGGAAGCACACTTTGGAAAGGGGTGAAGACTGAAGACAACATGATGTGTTGAATGCTCAGGCCAGTATGGCATTGTTTAAAATGTATTATTAGAATACACATTACTGTCTGAATACATTCCGATAATAAATTATAATAGGGATGGGCCGATACCGATACCAGTACTTGCTATCGGGCCCGATACTGGGCATAAGTACTCATACTTGTACTTGTGAAAAAGGCCCGATACTCCAAACCGATACTTCCTCCACATTTTAAGAGCATTATGCTGCACAACGCTTTACAGATTAGACATAGAGGGCCATAGTTGTAGGCTAAATCTGATTCACGTAAATGTTTCAATGGAAATGTAGAGATATTCCAGCCCTATACATTTTATATTGATGATAACGACAGTCTACTTCCTCATTCAGAGACCATGTTTAAAGCTGTACAACTACATTTATTGCTATTTAAAAAAGAAAGAAAAGCGATTTAAATGTGAAGATGCTTCCCTGCAATATGAGGTTGGACACAAAATCACCGCCTAAAATGCATAATCATTCCAAAGACGGAGCCACGCGTTAGCTATTGAAAAAAAAAAATCCTCAGCTGTTGTCCAGTAGGGATCAAATGGCGAAATACAAAATTGTTTTTCTCATTGCTATTTTCATGTAACCTAATATTTGTAAAATTATAGGTAAAAAATATTAGAATCCTCAAGGAAATGTGCACATTTAAGTACAGGAACGAACGAAGGATGCAAGTTATTAGGCTATTCTGTGCATACTGTAACTGTATAAAACGGCATAAGGAACGCCCCGGACCTAGCCTCTGAAAGCCACCTTCAGGAAGGAAAGACAAATGTCAGTAGTTTGCAACACTTCTAGGGCTGGCCATTGTTCAAAATCTTTTGATCCGGTGCCAATTTTGATACCTAAGTTTCGATACCGGTTACGGAACGATACTTTTTTCGATACCATATTTTTTAAAATCCATTTCAACATCAACAGAATACAGTAAACCCAAAACCTTTAATTTCCACCTTTAGTTGTTTATCAGTAAAGCACAAAACATAACAATATAATGTTTCATTCTTTTTACTGACAATAACAGTAAAAAAGGTTATTCAGGCTAAAATATGCTATATTGGTAAAGAACTCCCTTTATATCGATAGCATGCTCACCTCCAATGTGGCCACCACTGTCGAAAAAGCTAGCAAACCTTAAACAATAGCCGCTTTCTGACCAAGTAGTTACAGGATTGTAGTTATAGGAACAGTCCACTTCTAAACAGTTCTATTAACTACTCTCCCCCAAAACCGGTTTTGCTATTTGCCTTGGCACTGGTCAAGTGGCCATAGGAACTGGTAGGAGGGATAAGGGAGTGACGAAAGGACCGCAACAGTCTTTTATAGCATCGTCACTTGACGTTAGTGTAGGACCACATTAAACAACATTTCACAGTTGAATGCTTTTGTAACACTGGGTGTATGATTGGAGATTTATGTGGATGATCTGGTTGTTTTCAGCTCAAGTACAGTAGTGCTGGCTTCCTTCAGCGGCTTGCTGTTTGTTCAGATTACGAGGCTGAAAACGACATCCAATACAATTTGAGTGTTGTGTTGATATGTCCTAATAACTGAGTTCGAACCGCAGCGTTTAAAAACTAGGCTGGAGTAATAGAAATTGAGTACCTACTTAACAGAGAAACACAAAAGACGAAGGCTCCAGCATAGTATTATACGCAACAGACAAGCAAAGCGACCGGCGTAATTTAACCCCTATTACTGCTCTGTGGCACTGATCTTATCTTTTTTAGGAAATGTTCACTCTTGCTGCCAATGTGAAGGGATTAAAACATTCTGGTATGGTCTTCCTATTCCTAACATCAGGGTGGACACACGCAGAGGCTAATGTAAAGGGGGAAATAGACTGAGCTAACTAGAGCAACCGACTAGCAGCCCAAGTTAACATACATAGAGTAGTCAACGTTACGGGGAAAATAATTGAGTTTCGATTGTTGATCGAAATGAGCGCAACAACGGCAGTAGTAAACATATTTGTTCGGTTTAAATAGTGAAATTACACTTACCTGTCAAGTATTTCCAAAATTTGTAACCTTACAGTTACTTCGGGAAAAAAAAGATGCTGCCTGGTCAAATAGTAACGTTGTAAACGGTATACGACTGCAAGTATGCGTGACGGTGGTGTCTCTTTCACATGACGTGTTTTAAGTTGCGTTAGACAGCCAATCGCCAGTGACTTTGTCATTACACACAAGTATGCTAAACGATTATTGGCTCACAATTTTGGAACCGAAAATTGGCACCGAAAGACAAATACTTCTTCGATACTCGATAGTATCGAAGTATTTCGGTCGGTGCCATAAAAGTATCGATGTTCGGTGCCCAGCCCTAAACTGCAAATTGTAAATGTTCTTCTGGATATGTAGGAATATTTACTTTTCTATATTTGAATTGGCTGATCAACATCTGAGAAATAGCAGATTTTAGCTTGATAAATGTGACATTTGGCATATATCTTAAGTACTCATATCGGTACTCGTATCGGCAAGTACCCAAAATGAAATACTCGTTCCATAAAAAGTGGTATTGGCCCATCCCTAAATTAGAATGACCAAAAATTAGTGACAACAAAAAAAATAGTGGATGCCCAGATATTATCAGCCAATTTTTCTCCCAATTTAAATATACTGCATTAAAAAATGCATCTCTTTCTATAGTCCTTAAATACATTTAATTCATTTTTAATACATTATTAATGCAATTACTTAAAGGATGTGAATAGTAAGGCTTATAGAACTAGATGTTACAATCCCAAAGAAATTAGTAGAAAAACTCTTGACATTAGTAGTCGGTGTGGAGTGGTGAAACGGAGGATAAGGTATGTCATTGGGGTCATCAGGTGGGCACCCTGCTTCATCAACGTTTCATTGATTTAAAGCCCACAACGTCTCCAGAAGGCTCAACGGTGTACCTA
>JACXGM010037464.1:0-11093 GCA_016801145.1 Umbra pygmaea
CTTCTGACTCTGCTTTATCCCAGTCCCAAGGGGATGTGCACCTACAGACAGTATCATACGATTGATAGAGATGGTGTCTATTTTCTTTTGCACATCTATGGGTGTCATCTTGTTCTTTTTACTGACATGTTTGAGATGGAATCAGGGCACAAGATTTTCACTGTAGATGCAATAACACCTGTGGTGTTCTGAACATGTGACAATCAAACTTGAATCTTGAAAAATGCAATTACCTACAGTGTCCTTCGTAAATTCGGCCCCCATTGTGAAGCATACAAAAGGCTATTTGAAAATGTTGTTGTTTATCTGCTTCATTCTACACTCAAAATATGACTGAATTCAAACTTTTAATTTAGTTAAAATAATTCCATTATTAATCAATGTTTTCTTAAAAACATGTCACAATTATTGGCACCCCTGAATTAGGTCATTAGTGCACACTCCCACTGCCAAGATAACAACACTATATGCCAAGATAACAACACTAGTCTTCTATGATGTTTGATAAAGTGGTCCAACACATTAAGGGAGCTATGACCATTTATCTATGCCGAATCTCTCCAGATCCTTCAGAGTTGTTGGTATTTACTTGTGGACTCTTCTCTTCAGCTCATCCAGTCAGAGAACAAGGATGGTCATTGCAAAAGCCTGATTTTATTTCAGTGGGGATCTAGAGGAATGTTTTGGATCATCATCCAGCTAAAAGATTCAATGACCCAGTTTTAGTCTCCTGGCAGAGGATGGCACATTTAGTTTAAAATCTCCTGGTACTTGACTATGATGCCAAGTTCATGCTGCCAAGTTTCAATAACGTTTAGCAAATGCCAGGCACTGCTGTTTAAATCATAATGATATTAGAGGCTTTATTCTGACAAGACATCAAAATGTCCTGTTGGCATTTAGGTGGTGTCTAATTGTACTAGTTGTGAAGACTATGACCTAAAAATGTAACCAGCTTCTGCAATACTTTATCTGTGAACTTTGAATATGGTTTTTTTACCTATCGAGACAGTTTTTTCTATCTGTAAATGGGGCAAAATACCTTTTCTAGGCCAGTTCATCAAAGCTTCAGGTGATTAAGACTCGTTAGTTATTTTCAGAATAGCAGACCTTCATACAATGGGCTGTGTACCTTCAGATGCCCCCCCGGTACAGCCAGAAAAAGACTGGCCATCCCCTTTAGCCTGGCCATTCTCTAGGTTTCTTCCAAGTTTCCACCTACTAGTGAGTTTTTCCTAGCCACTGTGCATCACTTGTGTTGCTTGCTCTTGGGGGTTTTAGGTCGGGTAGCTGTCAAAGCACTTTGTGACATCTGCTTCATTTAATCAAAAGAGTGTGTATTAATTATTGATAAGAATTTCTCTTTTCCCATGGTGTTAGCTAAATATGGGAATTTAGCATGGGTTCATCTCATAGTTATAACCATGTAAACCTGGTCATAGCAGACCTCTTAAGAGTTCCTACAGACACAAATTAACTTGTACAGTAGCAGATTATTTCTAGATGTGCCAATAAACATTACATTCAGTGTAATATGGGTATAATCCTACGGTGCAATATATGGGCATAATCCTGTGGTGTAATGTAAGGGTATAATCATACGGTGCAATGTACCGGTATGGGTATAATCTTACGGTGCATGATATGGGTATAATCCTATGGTGTAATGTAAGGGTATAATCATACGGTGCAATGTACCGGTATGGGTATAATCTTACGGTGCAATGTATGGGTATGATCCTATGGTGTAATATAAGGGTATAATCATACAGTGTAATGAATGGGTATGATCCTATGGTGTAATGTAAGGGTATAATCTTTTGTTTTGACTGCCTCAATTGCACCCAAGGTACAGTATATACAGTAGTTTATTTTGTTTATTATGTGTGTACCTTTGTGTTGTCTTTACACTAACATGCTTTACTTGGCCAGATTGCCATTGCAAATGAGAATGAGTTCTAAATCAGTTTACCTGGTTAACCCCATGTGTGCTGTTCGCATTATTTTTACTCACCCAATGTTTGCGGGTCTGTTGGACCTAAAACATTATTGGGTTATTAAAACAATACAACCATAACATTTTTGTGTAGAAACTAAACAAATGTTTTCTTTACAACAATTAAAAGTAATATAAACAGCATATATGGTTAATGTTAGAAATTTACCCAGAGAAGTGCTTTTCTAATAAAATGTCATTTCTGTAAAAAAAGTAAATTATAATCCAAACATGGTGGAATAAATATGGTTTACCATGGAGAAATATAAATTGAACAAGGTTTTCATCATGATGAATATATAATTTCATATTCTGTATTTTATGGAAATGATAAATGAGCCCTATTGAACACACATTCATGCCAGGCTTACACAGCTCATGAGGGGGTTTTACTGTATGTGTGTTACAAATACATATCTTTCATTGATGCATGTGTACTGTGTGGGATGGCTGGTCCTGAGCTGCCTGCTGACTGGCTGTTTTTGGGGATCGCTTATGACTGGCTAGTCCTGGAACTCCTGATTGGTTGGTCATGAGGCTGGTAGGCAACTGGTTGGTTCTGAGGCTGGCCACTAATGTGCTGGTCCTAGGGGTGGCTGTTGACGGGCTGGTCCTCGGGCTGGCTGCTGACTGGCTTGTCCTTGTTGTCTGATCTCATCCTCTTTTTCAACTCAAACTCAGTCTCGAATTTGAAAGGGACATGATTCTCATGTTCAGAACATTATCTTCCAAAGTGGATGATGATCTTTCCACATTAGCTTTGCTGTCTTCGAAAACCATTTCTAAGGCCCTGGAAAGAGAATATGTTTGCCATACTGATCAATTGTGGTAAGGAGCCACATACACAAATCAGTTTATTTGTTGTCTTCCCAATTTGAAACTGGGCGTGGAGTATTGAATATTTTGAAATAACATTGTGCAGTGTCCCGCAAAACATGACGTTTCACAAACTATATGTAGGGTAGAGTGTGCGGGAAGAGTGCAGGAACAGACAGAGTCTCGTAACTGAAATGTAACAATGCTATAACCCTGTCTGTTCTTGTGTATTTTCTCACACTTATACAGAGTGAATAGTGCAAGAAAAGCAGGATCAGATAGGTTCTCGGTGCAGAGTGTGTGTGTGTGATTGTGTTGGAGGTGTGTACACACACAGAAACACAAACAGCTGGCCCAGGTAGGAGGCCATGTTAACTTGTTTTCACCTGTTATATTTTCCTGGGTCCAATAGACCCACACATCACATATGTAATATGTGTAGGTGAGGTGCCCAGGGTGCACTCAATGAAAACTTATTCTTTTATTCTTCACAGAAAATGAGTCAAGGCCAATGAATCTCAGGTTGAAGAAATGTTTTGTATCCTTTTTCTTTTAGTAAACATTGAAAATGGGTCTCACAGACCTGAACATCACACAAGGGTTAAATAAAGGTGAAATAAAAAAAAATTAATAGATAGTTTATACATTATACTGAATCAAAATATGCTACCATTTCAATGTTCATCGCAAAAGAAAATCAATATATCCACATATTTTTTCCATTTCACCAGTTGTGATTTTTTATGTAACATGATATTACATTAAAAGAAATTGGGACGGAAATCTATACATAACCCTTTCGTCACCAAACTGTGTCAGCTGTTCTGAATGTAAATGCTTCCTTTCAAACCCTGGTGTCTTTTAAATTGTTGCTACCCAACTTGCCAATTACTGACACCCACACAAATGTTGTTACAGGACAGGCTTTCATTTCTTACAGCTGTGACATTGAAATCTTTTTTCAATCGAGCATAACATTTATTTAATGAATTTTCAGTTATTTCAGTTCCTCAATGATGTGACCATGCAGGCTGTATTTAACAGCGAGACAAGTTATTCTTCGCCCGATGTTGTGAAAGTACTGGTATCTCATATTATTGGTCAACATTCCAAGGTGTCTGAAGTGGGCTTCCTGGGTAAACACAGTCTAACTCACACTCCTGTTGATACCACAGGTGCCTCAGACTCACAGCTGATTAACAACTCAGCCCCTAGCCTAGAGCGAAGACCAGCAAGGACATGTATGCCTCAGGACTGTTATAATGACAACAGGTCAGTTGTTCTGCAGTGTGAGTTATGGACCTTCCTTTAATTTACTAAATTTGGCTAGGAGCCAAACCACCTGTTTTGCATAATAATTTCAAGACCAGAGAATGATAAATTGGTTTGGTGTGAAAAGAGGCAAAAATAATCAAGCAAAAACATGAAAGTGTCATGACACTGCCAGCTGTGATCAAACATTTTAAGGCTACATTTTGTAAAGCACAAAATGGACTCGGTGTCAATGGCTGTGTAAAATTTGCTGTTTTAGCCAGCTAGTTTAATCATGCATGATGTTATCACTGTTTCGAGTCCAGGGGGATTACGAGACCCACTGCTAAATAAAATAGCTGTGCTTGCAGGTTGTCCTCACCTACCTGGAGTGGCCAAGGCATGATGGCTGTTTGCTGGAGTGAGAAGACCAGTTCCATCTTGCTGAAGGCTCTGTGGAGACTGTGCAGTGGAAGCTGGATGGCTGATATGTTAGTGTAAAAAGCACCCAGCCACTGGTCCTGGACAGAGGTTGTTCGGAATTTCCCTTTGATTGAGACTCCAATTTTTGGCTTGTGTTGTGATTGTTTTTCTTCTTGATCCTTCTTCCAGGAACTAGTGAATAGGCGTTTAGCTAGGTTGGCCTATGGTCCTCCACCTTGTTGTGATTGGTTAATGTTTCTCTGTCTTGTTTTCATATGGGCATCAGATGGATCAGTGGTTAGGGAGTCACACATCGCATCAGAATGTTTGTGAACACCCAAGCCTTAACCAATTTTGATTGAGCAAGGCACCTCACCCTTGTTGCTCCGTGGGAATGTCCCTGTATTCACTGTAAGTTGCTCTGGATAAGAGGATCTGGTAAATGACTAAAATGAAAATGTAATATGGGTTTATGGTCCTCCACCTTTTTTTCTAATTCATATGGACTAAAGTCCTCCATCATTTTTAATATGGAAAATCTGTGATGTTTCATGCGTTAATGAACCACAATTTGGGAGGTGCTGTGGATGTGAGAGGCACACCGTGGTGGATGGATTGTGGTATCAAAGAAGGCAATTGGTGGCACTTGTTTTTCTTTTCATTTTATCTAGAGGAAGAGGAAAGAAAGGGGTTGAAGAGCCCAGGAGACCTGCCGATAGAACCTGAGGGGGGAACCAGGGGCGGAGTGGGACACATTTTCAGCCCGGGAGTTTCATGCTGCACCAGCCCATTTTTTAATGGGAGTAAATTGTAACTGCAAATAGTCTACCCACTTTCAATGTGTAATTTCCTACTGTACATGTTTCATTCATTTATTTAGAGAGAGACCACTGAGGACCACTTATAGAACTGTAAACAAAATCACAATACTTACATGCCAACCCTAATTCAGCAATAAATTCCTCAGCATTGCATTGGCGTTTTGCTTAACAAATAGTTTTATATAGGTAAAGGATAGCTAGTGCCTTACATTAAATATGATGTTATAATAATGATCAATTAGCCTAATAATTGATTGAAATGTTAATAGAGGCCCTTTATCAAAGTACAGATTTCTGAGGAGATTTTACTTTTAATCCAGTAGGCTATTATGTGATGTGTCCTGTATTACAGTGTCAATAGCTTCTGCCTAGCTTAGCCCTTTCAGAAAGGTCACTTATGGAATATGAACAAATATGCATGACTGAAAAACATGTTTTTTAATATAATATAAACTAACCTCTCTCCTTTCTTGGTCTTCCAGTATTGCAGCCTGTCTCAGCATAATTTTGTTTTGTATCCCTGTTTTTCTCATTATTCTCTGTAAAGCAAAATGTATAATTATAATTATATGGGTATGAGTGAGGGCTTACCATGTGTTTGTCACTTCTTTCATTTTCTTATTAAATAAATAAAGTGAGCTACTATGAGAGTTAGGCTTTACTGTATATTTCAGCTACACATTTAGCTAGTTAATATACACTTACTTTGCAGTACAGTACATAACCAGAGCTATTGCATGCTGGCTAGCCATCTACTGACAATGTCAAAGATACTGTAAGTTCCAAGAGTCTAAGTTCCAAGAGTCTGCTTTGTTTTGGAAGAGTCTTTTCAATTTCTAAAGCAGACACAGGAGTTAGCTAACATAGTAGCAAATATGGACGTTATTAAGAAGTTATCTTTGTCTGTCACCTCGTCTGCTGTGTCTCTACTGTCGCACGCACTCAGAAGAACACACTTTTGAACGCGCTGTTGGAGGTAAATTAATCACGTGCAGGGAGAACACATTTAGTGATTCTACGATGGCAAACAGGTTGCAGCAATTTGAATTTAGATAAACATTATTAACACATTTCGCTTTTCTTTTTTGGCTTTCCATCATTAGACTTACTCACACACTGTTTGTTAACGTTACCGATAGACTTCCAAATCTGACGAGGAAAAAAAGAGGATTTTGATGGCTTAACATCAGGGCTATGCCATTTGGGGAGGGGCCGCTTACTGATCCCCCTATATTTCTGAAAATCCTAGACATGGTTGTTGTGACCTGCACTTTGTAATGAACTGATGTTACGAATTCATTAGTAATATCTTGTCCAGAGGCTGATTACATATTCACTTTTAAGCTTTTTCATTGCATTGATGATAGGTTATGAGAGTAAACCTAAACCTGAAACTAGCTATGTTGTAAATGCTGAGTGAATTCTTTAGAAAAATACATCGGCAGCAACATGCCATCTAGTGAGAAAATTCCTTTTATGTCATTAGGTTTGGAAGATAATGGATTTAGAAAATAGCTGTTAAGAGCATTCAGGAATGCATGGTACTGCTCTTTCCATAAGTGCCATATAAGAAAAGGTATTATCTGGTGTATGTGCCTCATATATCAAAGACACTACAGATAGAGACAAATTAAGATGGAGTGAAAGTTGGTGAGGGGCAGTGAAATTGTATGAAAGCTCATTCAGAACAACTAGTCAGATGAATAGGTGGCTATTGGCTGTGCAACAAGTATGAGGTAAAGTGTAAAATAACACTAAGTGGTAATTAACACAAACATCATCTCAATACATTCAACACCTACACTTTTACTTTTTTTCAGAGAACTGAATGCATGTAACATAATTACCAACAATCAACTCGTGATGCTACACACCTGCTACATCCCTCCAAAGAGAAACATTAAAAACATGGCCACATGCAACTACTAACACATTTCTGATTACTTCAAACCCATAGTCAATTAAAAATGGATTTCTGATTGTTTTTTAAACCCATTTTTAACCACTTCATATTATGTGGCCTTGAGTTAATCAACTCTACAACTGGTTTGACCAAGCCATTCTGCTTCTCAGTGTTGTGCTTAACCAGGAAGTATTTGTCTGCACTTACAGTACAGTTAGCCTGGAAATCCATACCCAAATCCAAAAGATTAAGGGTCTGGCATCGAGTAATGAAAATGGACAAACTCGAGGGGCGACACCAAGCATGCATTTGAAAATCTCACTAAACGCAACCAATCACCAGTGGGTTTTCGCTAAGCCCCATAGGTTTAGCTACCAGCAGAGCTAACTGGTAGATTAAACTCTTGCTGTATCCGGTCGGCAAAAAAGGAAAAATGTCCTTCTTGCAAAGGAACAATTTTAGCGCAGCATTCTGTTCCACTTTCAGATAAAAAGCCAAGTCTAACTTGTTCAAAACCGTTTCAAACAACTGGTGTTCATCTGTAGTTTACTAATGACTTCAGCATCGCAGCGCTGTCGTCATCTGTATAGCTCGCCTCTGGCCCGCCTATTATCAGATACAATGATGTGATTGGTGCAGCTCAGCGACAAGGGCATAGTTAATGAGCATCATTACTGAATGCCAGAGTGCAAAATTCTAATTGTGCTCTCGTGAGAACCCTGGATTTCCAGGGTACAGTAGAGTTTGTGCAGGAGGTTGCAGGTGCCCGACCATCCACAAGGCTGTAACATGATGAGACAAGACAGCACTATCCAACATTCGACCCTTCAAACTTTGTCAATTTGTATTGGTCCCTGGTTTAAGAACAAGGTAGCAGCAGGTATTAATTTCCTTTGCACTAAACAACTAAAGCCACATTCCAGTTTAAGATCTTTACATAACATATAATCTAACATACAAGCCTGCAGGCTAAATCTGGTCCAATCGTTTCGAGGGCTTGAGTTAATCCTTATGTTACCTTCATTGCTTTAGTATTCCAAAGGAAAAATTAATTTAGATTTTTTATTACAATTTGAGACAATCCAATAGGAATCTTACTAGGTGTTTTATAGGAACCATCCTGTTGTATTTTTTAAATGGGAATATCTTGTAAAAAATTTATAAGAACCAATTCTATAAAAACTCTGATGAACTTCTGTTACTGGATTTTTATAGAAACACAGCCTCCCAAACATTTGATTAGTATTGCAATAAAACTGTCAGCTGAAGAGAGAGGTGATGTTAGTGAGAGAGAGAGAGAGCAACAGCAACAGCATACAAAATGAGCTCCTACAACATTCATTAAAAATTATTATTTTTGGATTGAGTACAATGATAAGTTTAGTATTAAATTAATCTTCAAAAGAAGAGCAGCTTGACAGAAACATTAGATCTACTAATCGACCATAATAAGACATTTAAAAGGTGATGTTGAATATTGCTAAGGAATCTGTGGTGACCCACTGTCAAACAACCAAAGAATAACTTGGACAAGAGGAACAATAAGAAAAAGGTGGGATAAACCAGGGACAGGGAAGTCACACAGATCAAGGAACAGAGGATAAAACTAACAGAACATACAGATGAAACTGGGAAGATTTGGAAGGTGAGCTGGTTTTAACATCTTTATGTATTAAGTAAAGCTACCAAGCTAGTTATCAAGCTACTTTTCAAACTAACAGCCCCAGAAGAGGCATTTTTCAAAACTTGACAGTTGACAGTTAAAAAATGGATACATTTCAACTGCAGCCCAGTGGGCGGAGCTTGGGTAACCTAGCAATAAAGTATCCTGATGATATCACTAGTGAAACAGGGAAAAGAAAGTACAGAAGCAGGCTATTGAGAGAAGCACCAGAGACCCTGAGAGCTGACTACCAGCAGCTGTATGACAGAGAAGTGAAAGCAGACCTACTGTTCTACACAGATCACCCTGAAGCCTAGCGTTCTGCTGTCCATACAGAGCACACCTACCTCAAGATGGGAGGGAACAAATCAATCAGACAACTATACTCAAATACTGAGCCTAAATTCAATATACATTTTTACAACAACGGCACTGTATTGGTTCAAGGATCTCAGATGAAATTAGAAGAGTTTGAAAGAGAATTTGTCAAACTGAAAGCTTTTGCAGGAAGAATAAAGACCAATATGCCAATTAAAACAACTTCCAACCAACCGGACACTGACCCAAGTACAACTTCTGCCTTTCCCAGTGCCACCACCGCACTTAATAACCCCACCCAAACCTCCAATACCACCCCGCCGGCATACAATGCACCCCCTCCAACCTCCAGTACCCCCGGCAACACCCACACACCCAGGGCATCAGTGTCTCTTCAACGCATCCAGGATTGTATATCCTTCCTAGAAATGGAAATAATAGAATTTAAAGAAAACAGACGATCAGAGAATGATGCTGTCCACCAGTTGAAAGCTGAAATGGGTGTACTGAAAGAAGAGACCAGGGCTACCATAGCACAGCTAGGAGAAACCGTAAGGAAACTTAGACAGGATAATGAAACCCTCCGTCAAGAGTTACATAAAATGAACGACACAAACCTCCCTAGCATCAGGCAGCAGCAAAACAACACCCACCTCAATCCAACCACTAACACTGGCTCCCAGACTGAGACCAGCAACCAGACAGAGACCCAGACTATCAGGACAGACCCTCCCAACCAGACAGAGACCCAGACAATCAGGACAGACCCTCCCAACCAGACAGAGACCCAGACTATCAGGACAGACCCTCAAACACCCACCCCACCCCCTCCCCACGCGTCCCCTCCCCCGCCTCCACAGCCCGCAGATGATCAGAGACTCCTACCCCTTCCTCCACCCCCACAGCCTGCAGAGGAACAGAGACCCTCACCCAGCCTAGTGACCCCTAAAACTGCCATCCTCATGGACTCCAATGGCAAATTCCTCCATCATAGGAAATGATGACACAGGCTGTGTCACTCTGACCAACGTAACCATCGCCCACCACCCTACTATAACAACCAACCATCTTTACGACGGAGTACACCTGGACCGAAGCAGCATCTGGAGGTTGGCGGAGGACCTGAAAGGAGCTACAACCAACTGAAAAAATACTCCCAATTTACCACAGCATCACGCTACCCATCAACAAGGAGGGAAGAAAGCCCGGCCCGACAGACCCCAATCTGCCAGATCCCAGCCTTCCAGACATCCACGCAGAGTTTCCCAGCCAACTAGACCCCCAAACGATGGATCCGAACCAACTAATTCTCCACCTAGGGGAATCCAGCACAGTGGAGAACAGTCACGCTCTGGTCCCTGGCCTGGAGAAAGTACGACTGGCACAGCACCCCACACAGGAGAACAACACAACACAACCCAGGCCCTACTACCTACTGAGAAAAAACAGACTTATGCACAGGTAGTTTCAAGACACCCAGACATTGGAGAAGTGAGGCAATTATTACACCTAATCTGCAAAATAATTGGTTAGAAATTATCTATTCATGTACATTTCACACACGTCTACATTTCACTAACAGACTTACTGAAATACCAATGCACTCACCAGCGCACTAACACATGCACGCACGCACGCACACACGCACGCACACACACATACACAACCATCATTAGTATAAGTATAAAGTAAGTATTGTCTAAATCTAATAGTTTAACTGTCATTGTACACATATCCGACATAATAATCTATAATACAACAAATGAATGAATATCAATCTCTCTTGATTAGCTCGTGGAACATTCAAGGTTTGTACTCTTCCACATTTGGAGTGAAAAGTACAAACCCAGAGTTTCTCTCAGGTATAGATGGTCATGACATTGTCATACTTTTAGAAACATG
>JACXGM010037465.1:0-11090 GCA_016801145.1 Umbra pygmaea
GGTGAGAAACCACTTCCTCTAGTGTTACAATTCCATAGCAAATCACGTGAAAATTACGTGCAGCCAGTGCATCTGTCGTGAGCTAGTCTGGAGGAAATTGTCATTGCAGAGAAGCCATGGTAAGTTTGTAGTCATCATGAAAGGAGATCAATTAAAATCAGTCGCATATAATCACTTGTAGCTTCACATTGTTAATATTAGTCTAGAATAATGGGTAGAGGTTCACTGCTTTTGATCTGACAGAACTGTTCCCATTTTTTTATCAACCAAAACTTTTATCCATTCTGTTTTCCTCAAGGCTTTCAGGGAAAAATGACCCATTAAAAAACCTGCTGCGCAAGGGTTAACTTGCTAGCTATATTGCGTTGCATATGATGAATATGGGGAATTTATAATTAATCATCAGATCAGCCAACAGTAGCTAGATCGAAATCGGGTACTGGCACCAAACGAGTGCTAATTATGTCCATTCGATGCACAGTCATTGATTGTGCACATATACTTGTCAAAATACGATGCCTATTCAAAACTATACAAAGAAGACGTTTTTTTACTTCCACATTTAATTAAAAGGCATTCATGTTAAAAGGCATTCAAGGAATATATGTCGCTAGTGTTCTCAAACGTGGTTTTAAAGTGGAGTCAGACGGTGGCGAAAAGAAAGAAGAACATTAGGCTATTCTGACTCCTCGCGCAAGAGAATAATTCTGTAGTTAAAGACGAAATCCCATGTTTCTCAGTTACTGATTTTGTTATATTTATATTAATTGTCGTATTTGTATATTGATTTTGAAACCAGATATTTATCAAGTGCTTCAGGAAATTACGTCGGATATTTGTATTCCTGTTGTGCATCACCAAATCCGATTGCTTAATAAAAGGACAACTATCAAAATACACAGACTAAATGTTTTTTTAGGCAAAACCCAAGGGTTTGTTTTACAAAACAGATTTTAGAGGCGAAGTTGTATCAAATACAAATCGTAGTATGCCTACTATGTGTTTTCGACCATTTGTTTGGCATTTTGATTGAACAAATTTAAATATTTTGATATATTTATTTGAGAGTTGTAACAATTTTGTGTATTAAGAAGTTATATTAAAAGTTTGTTCTTTCAGTAATGTCATTATTTTCCCCAAACAAATCATAATAACTAAAGCCCTGTATTGCACTGCTGGTTTGCTTATAAAGCTAAGCAGGGTTGGGCCTGGTTAGTCCCTGGGTGGGAGACCAGTGCTGCTGGAAGTGGTGTTGGAGGGCCAGTATGGGGCAGTCTTCCCTCTGGTCTAATGATCATTCCCAATGCCCCAGAGCAGTGACAGAGACTTCTACCCTGCGTAGGGTGCTGTCTTTCAAATAAGACATTAAAACAGGTGTTCTGACTCTCTGTGGTCACTAAATATCCCATGGCACTGTTCGTAAGAGTAGGGGTGTTAACCCCGGTGTCATGGACAAATTTCCAATCTGACCATCATGGCAACCTAATCATCCCTATCTCTCAATTGGCTCATTCATTCTCCTCCCCCTCCCTTCCCCTAGGCCGTTGCTGCAAATGAGAATGTGTTCTTAGTTAACTTGCCTGGTAGAATAACGGTTAAACTAAAAACTAATAATCGGTTAATTAATCAGTATCGGCTTTTTTGGTTTTCCAATAATCGTTAATCGTATCGGCCTTGAAAAATCAGAATCGGTCGACCTCTTCTATGGAGGTTACACGCAGGCTCTAAACTCAGGCCTATGGAGGTTACACGCAGGCTCTAAACTCAGGCCTATGGAGGTTACACGCAGGCTCTAAACTCAGGCCTATGGAGGAGGTTACACGCAGGCTCTAAACCCAGGCCTATGGAGGTTACACGCAGGCTCTAAACTCAGGCCTATGGAGGTTACACGCAGGCTCTAAACTCAGGCCTATGGAGGAGGTTACACACAGGCTCTAAACTCAGGTCTATGGAGGTTACACGCAGGCTGCTGGGAAGTAAGTGTTGAATGTCTTTGTTTTAATATTTTCTGTTGGTGTGTTTTTGTTCCTGTGCTTGATGGAATTGGTTCCAGTGTAGGAAGGCGATTCTTCTTTTCACAACACACTGACCCAGCATCTGCATATGAATGTTGCCTTCTGCTCAGGGTGCAGCCCAAGCCCTCTTACAGCACAGGGCCCCCCGCTCCCCACCTGCTCTTATGTAATCGTGTGTGTGTTACAGCAGGAGGAGGCGGGGCCTGGATAGGTGATGGTGCGCAGAGGCCAGGGGCAGATGCCTGTCACAGGCATTTAGTAATGAAGGCCTACAGTACTGCTAGATGCCCTGGCCTACTTTCAGCCGCATGTCCATTGTGTGGCTCAGGCAGTGCCTTCATGCCAGTGAGACAGCTGCTGCTGATATGAGGAGCGGACTGAGGGTTTTTTGATGAGTCACTCATCCGCACAAATACCCAGAAAACTGTGGGGTGTGTGGGGGGGCAACACAATACGTTGCAGTACCCCAATCCCCACCTTTCTAAAAGCCTTCCCACCACTGCGTCACTTAGCTTGGCTAGAATGTGTCAGACTACCATAGCCACGCCCATTTAGCAGTGTTGTTCTGGATCATCTATATGCCCCGCAGGAGACGAAAGGAGAGCTTCAGAAATAAACCAGAGTGAAGGGGGGTTGAAAGCTTTGTGGAGGGAGCGTGAGTGGCCGTAGATGCGGTCTGCACTTTCTGATGGGTGTCTCATCTTTCCCCTCTCCTCAGTCTCAATGCCACCCTTGTCCTCTGGCCGCCCTGGCGGGCGTGGATCCCGGACCCCTGCTGTTCTACTGGTAAGAGCAGCAGTTCTCCCCCCGTAAGAACAACATTCACTGAACCCCACCAACACTGCTTCCAACCTGTCGCCCCCACACAGCCAGCCTCCCCTCAGCCTGCCTGCCTATTGCCCCCTGCCTCAGCCTGCAGGTGCCCACCTCTCTGGGGCCTGGATTATCTGATGAAGGCTTGTTTGCTCGTGGGTAGGCTCTGTCCTCCACATGTCCCCGGTCACATGTCGCAGGCTGCCAGGCTGTCTGAGCAGACCTGGTCTCCATTGTGCTCTTCAGAGGTGTCAGTATCTCTGAGTGGCGGTGTGTCATTACAGCCTTACCGGACCCGCTCTCTGCCAGGGTAATTAGGACTCTGGTGCAACTCGCGCCACGCTAGAATGCTTGGCAACGTGTTTTCTCGTCTTTTCCACTTCTCCTCTGTAACCTCCATCCATCTCTTTGCTGATTGGCTTCCTTCTAGTGGAGTAAAAATGTTTGCAGCTAGATTTTTCCATGTGAGAGTGTTGCGTTAGCAGTGGGCCATCAACAGGAAATTCCAGGCTGGAGGAGAGAGGGAGTGTGGCAGGAAAAGCAGAGCATGGCTCCAGGAGAGAACACAACCAAAACTGCAGTGGACAGCTTTCTGACATGAACTCACACAGGGTCGGATTTTTCATGCATAGGGGCACATCAGGGGTAGATGTGATTGGGAACATTCTTTCAGGATTTCACAGCTCTTTAGATTAGCAATAGTTTGTGTGTGCTGTGCTTTAGACTGTTCACCAGTCTTTGTTGGTTATCTAGGGTAGCTGTAAAGACTCAGGCTGATCACAAGTGTGTCTGTTGGTTATCTAGGGTAGCTGTAAAGACTCAGGCTGATCACAGGTGTGTGTGCGTGTGCGTGTGCGCGCGTGCGTGTGCGTTATCTAGGGCAGCTGTAAAGACTCATGCTGATCACGTGTGTGTGTGTGTGTGTGTGTGTTGGTTATCTAGGGGAGTTGTAAAGACTCAGGCTGATCACAGGTGTGTGTGTGTGTTGGTTATCTAGGGGAGTTGTAAAGACTCAGGCTGATCGTGTGTGTGTTTGTGTGTTGGTTATCTAGGGGAGCTGTAAAGACTCAGGCTGTTCGTGTGTGTGTGTGTGTGTGTGTGTGTTGGTTATCTAGGGTAGCTGTAAAGACTCAAGCTGCTCACAAGTCTGTGTTGGTTATCTAGGGCAGCTGTAAAGACTCAGGCTGATCACAAGTGTGTCTGTTGGTTATCTAGCGTAGCTGTAAAGACTCAGGCTGATCACACGTGTGTGTGTGTGTGTGTGTGTGTTGGTTTTCTAGGGGAGCTGTGTTGCGATGCAGAGGTTTAAGCTTAAGCCTTAATTGCCTAAATTGCATGCATATGGTTGAAGCTGGTGTCTGGGGGTGACTTGTAGCTTTGATGCAGGCAGAGTAGTGAAGCCATGTGAAAGAGTCCAACAGTCCCCGCAGGCCTGAGCCTCTATATATTCCTGGAGTTTCATCCAGAGGAGAGCAGAGCTGAAAAACACATAGATGGACTCTCTCACTCAACATGCAGACCCCGGCATTGTGGCCTCTAGTGTTTACTTATTTTCCCTTCATATATTCAGTGTGATAAGAGTCACTCTGTTGTTTCTTTCTGCAGTTCAGGTCAGGGGGTTTAAAGCCTTGGCCTCACTGTATTCATGTGTTGAACAGTGGAACTAGCAAGCTGGGTATGCTGCACAGTCCATGTGAATGATTAAGTTTGCACTTTCAAGTCTGGTCACATGAGTGCCACTTAGTTTACACTGGACTGGCCATTACGTTTTACTCTCTAACATAAAAGAGGAAAAGAATGTTGTCTAGTTGATCCACCATGGTTTTATTCCTGTTGGCTGTCATCCCTCCCACTCTCTGGGGGTCACGACCTCTCCACTCCCACCATGTGGCTGGAGTACAGAGTGTCTATTGTGACAGAGCCCAGTCCTTCTACTCAGAGGCTGAAACTCCGTAGGGCCAAACACTGCTGCTCCCTCGGTGCTGCGCCTTAAGCAGGCCAGGGTTCAATAGCCAGGGCTCTTTGTCCTACTTGGGGACAGGAGCAAGGCTCAAATACAGGCAGCTTACTACTGGACATGAGCACAGCCTGCTCTACATACAGTTTTTTCCAACCGTGGTCAACCAGCCACAGATGGAACAAAGCACATTTCTTGGCCCTGAATCAAGGGAGAATTATATTTTGTGTACGGTTGTCAAAGTTCAAACCATGGTCTGGGTTTGTTAAGTCATTGATGCTTAGCCGTGTTGTGGTCGCTGCGTGTAGACAGGCCGACATGTTCAGCTGACCAGCATGGCCGGGGCAGTCTCGTGGCTCTGGTCTTTTGTTTTACAGAGAGCACAGTGCTCACAGCTGGACTGAGTGGAAGACCCAGTGTCCAGTGAACGCCCACGCAGCCTCTGTTCCTATAGCTTGTGTGCAGTGGGACCCTTTTGCACAGTCAGCCACCCACACAGGGAAACATACAGCTGCAGTGTAGGCTTCTACTTAATGCAAGGAGCTCCAATGAAGCAGGCGGTTTTCTCTGCTTTGTTTTTGCTATCGTACTTCCAAAGCAGCATTCCCCCCTATAACCCCAAATGAGGGCCAGACATACTTTTTTATTGGCTACGGAGGGAAGCCATGACAGAAGGGTTACTCCTCATGGTAGGCTAAATTCCACAAGAGCCTTTGTAATGGAGGGGGCCTGGGGTGAAGTGGAGAACGGGTGAGCTTTATGTAAACACTTGCATTAAAGACATACCTATTAAAATCAGAAAGTGAGTCTGCTCAGTCTCTTAAAGCCCTGCTCAGAGCATCATAAAAAAGCAAGGCTCTTTACAGCAGTTGTTACTGTTCTTATTTACTAGAACTGTTGAGCCAGCAGCGTTTAAGGCCGGCTCTCTTCTGCTCTGCATTCGTTCTGAGGTAGGGAGCGCCGGGGCAAATGCTGCTCGTCTGGTTCACTGCTGCCCCAGGGAATGACTGGGCCGTGTCCAAGGCCAAGCTCAGAATGTGTTGTTCGGCTCTCTGTGCAAACTAACTCTCCAGCTAGCTCCCTAGCTGCATATTCTGTGAAGGAAGGGGTCATCTTGACTGTGAGGGAACAGGGCTGTCTTCCCCCCCACCCCCCCACCTCCTCCCTTTTCCATCTGCTCCCCTGAACAAGGGCTGTGTGTGTGTACGGGGCTCCAGCTCTGCTAATGGAGAGTGCTTCCCAGAATGCAGTGCAGCGTGAGGCTCTGTGCTCTGAATTCAGAGTGGCTGCCGCTCTTGCTTCGTCTCGTAGTCATCCGTGAGGAGAGGGGGCAGGAAAGCTGTTGTTTATCTTTCAATCAGCCTTATGAAATCATGTTGGGAGCTTATTGCTAGTAGGTCTATTTCTTCCCCTTTCCGTTTGAAATTCATATTGCTTTATTGGCATGAAAATATAATTTGTAGATATTGGCGAAGCAGTGTAGTGGTACAGCATTTCAAATACATTCAGTACTCTTCAGTTCTCGCTCTAGCTTTATCTTTTGCTCGCTCTCCATCATGCTAGAGTAGTCAGTGCATCAACATTTATTATTCAAACAGGACCCTCCCCCTGTAGGTGCGTTAGTGACAGTCTTCAGCTCCCATTGGGGGAGAACATGCCTACTGAACACTCACACACACGACACGGGTAGCCAGTCAGGGACGGTTCTACTGGCCTTTCTTTCCAAGGGAGATAGACATCCTTGCGTTCAGGTTGGTCAGAGAACCTTTTTTACACTGTAGAGCCTGGGAACTCTTGTTTCAATGCTGAAACTGGCTAAAGTCAAGGTGGTTCAAGCCTGTAATATTCGTGTGAATTTTTGCTTTTAAGAAAAACATTATTACTTTGACATTGGTGTGAAGAACAATTTATAGTGCTGTCTCCCGGGAAGAGCTGATTGGTGAGTTAGATTACCATGATAGTAATTTGTTCTTTTATGTTCTGGCACGCAGGTATGTTGGCAGCTCCACAACCCCTTGTACAGATCTGTGGGATGAATAGGGGCGCACACATGGGTCATCCAACCACATGTCACCCGAGCCACTGATTCTTTTCACGCTGTTCACCCAACACGAAAGCCTTTACACCACATTCCAAATTATTATGCAAATTATATTTTACACAGATTTTCCTAAAAAGTCAATGCAAATGACTGTCAGTATGATTTTGAAGTCACTAACTGTTAGGGTATAATTTGAATTTCATTTAACAAACCGCCCAATGAAAACAGTATTAAAAAGTAAACTCAAAATCCACTGTTCCAAATTATTATGCAAAACAGAGTTTCAAAATGTTTTATAGGTTGTAAAAGAACTGAGAATTGTCATTTGTTGAATTTGCAGCATTAGGAGGTCATATTTACTGAAATCAAAAGCTATTTCAATCAAACACATCTTAAAGGACAACTCCGCCGCAAAATGAACCTGGGGTTAATAACACATTGGTACCGATTCGACCGTTCTATGGGATATGTTTACATGCTAATCAAATGTGCCCAGTTTTAATGCGAACTGATAATTACCTTATAATGCTAGTTGTGTGGGCATGGATGAAGTAAAAATAAATCGCTGTTTTATACCACTAACAAGGCTCAAAATAGCACCATACATCTACGGTAGGATAATGAGGGTCCCTACATACAAACCGAAGCATTGAGAACTTTGTAAATGTACAGACAGTTTATTAAAAAGATAGTTTAGAAGATAGTACTGTTCGTGTATACAGAACATATGAACTGTAACTTGGAATCTTCCATGGCAAGAGGTTTTTCGGTCATTAATGTAGATAAATGAGCAAGACTTACAGCTGGCGATGCAAACGAAAACCAAACGCCATTTGCTTACAGTTCAGTTCACGTAGCACATATTTTGTGGTTTGACTGGTCATGTCTGTTTTCAGAAGATGGCACCTTTTAAACTATATTTATAATAAACTGTCTGGACCCTTACAAAGTTCTCAATGCTTCAGTTTGCATGTAGGGACCCTCATGCTACCGTGGAAGTGTGGTGCTATTTTGAGCCTTGTTAGTGATATAAAATGGCAAATAATTTGTACTTAATCCATGCCCTTACAAGTAGCGTTATAAGGTAATTATCAGTTTGCACTAAAACTGGGCACATTCGATTAGCATGAATTCATATCCCAGAGAACGGTCAACTCTGTACCAATGTGTTATTAACCCATTAGGTTCATTTTGTGCTAGAGTTGTCCTTTAACAGGGCAAGTTACATAATAACATAGGACCTCTTCATTGATCTCACCTTCACAATTCTTGCGCATCCATTGAACTTGTGAGTTTATGGAGAGTTTCTGCTTGAATTTCTTTGCAGGATGTCAGAGTAGCCTCCCAGAGCTGCTGTTTTGATGCATACTGCCTCCCACACTCAGATCTTTTGCTTGACGATGCTCCAAAGGTTCTCAATAGGGTTGAGGTCAGAGGAGGATGGGGGCCACACCATGAGTTTCTCTCCTTATATGCCTATACATGCACAGAAGGTATTCTTTGCAGCATGAGATGGTGCATTGTCATGCTTGAAGAGAACAAACGGATAATGCACTGTTCTTCTTTTTGTACCATGGAAGAAAGTGGTCAGTCAGAAACTCTATATACTTTGCAGAGGTAATTTTTACACCTTCAGGGACCCTAAAGGAGCCTACCAGCTCTCTTCCCATGATTCCGGCCCAAAGCATGACACCACCACCTCCATGCTGACGTCACAGCCTTATTGGGACATGGTGGCAATCTACCAACCATCCACTACTCTATCCATCTGGACAATCCAGGGTTGCACGGCACTCATCAGTAAACAAGACTGTTTGAATATTAGTCTTCATGCATTTCTGGGCCCACTGCAACCGTTTTTGCGTGTGAGCATTGGTTAGGGGTGACCGAATAGTAGGTTTATGCACAACTGCAAGCCTCTGGAGGATCCTACACCTTGAGATACACGGGACTCCAAAGGCACCAGCAGCTTCAAGTACCCATTTGCTGCTTTGTAAAGGCATTTTAGCAATTGCACTATTTGACACTTTTCCACAGCAGAGATCCTTTTTCTTTTCCATATTGCTTGAAACCTGTTGCCTGCCTAATAATGTGGAACATCCTTTTTAAGTAGTTTTCCTTTAATTGAGCTCACCTGGTAAACTAAGTATCACAGGTGTCTGAGATTTATTTCAGTGAAGACATAGTCCGACAATGCAAACACTGCACATGGTTTTGGAATTGGATATGTTACATGCTCATAAGGGTTTGATGGTGTGTCCACATACTTCTGGACATTTAGTGTATTTGTTGACACCTGTCATTGATTCAGTG
Source organism: Umbra pygmaea (assembly GCA_016801145.1). Taxonomy (NCBI): domain Eukaryota; kingdom Metazoa; phylum Chordata; class Actinopteri; order Esociformes; family Umbridae; genus Umbra; species Umbra pygmaea. Next base: position 9,140 of record JACXGM010037465.1, read on the forward strand.
GAAGGGTTCTTGGACGGCACTTGGCCAAACCACTAATTGGTGCTGGTCTACTTGGTCTAATGAGACTATTGATTGTTCCATTGTGTGGCTGAGGCCAGTCTGAACACTGCGTGTCTGTGTCTCCCTGTCTCTCGGGCGGTCACCCCTGTCCAGGTCTATGATACATGCGTTCTTGTATGTGCTTTATTAAGTGTATATGAGGGGCTCAGTAGGTTCCTGTGGTATAATATTATGAGTACTCAGAATGTGTATGATTGAGGAGCGTGGGCACTGTGAATAACTGCTTAGTTCATTACTGTGACACACACCTAGACCAAGCTTCCAGTGGATTCCAGCCCACTGGCTCCATGGCTATAGTAGTCACACTGTTGGACCCCTGGATGGATCCTTTTTACACACAGTGGATCCATGGATGGATGCTCTTTAGACAGCCTCCTGCCATCCCACAGGAGTACCCCAGACTCCACCCCATTTGACTGCTGTGCTGTTAGAGGTCTTCTATCCTGCCCATTGATTTATAATTCATCTGGGATCTGAAGGAGCCGCTTCTCTCCTGCCACTGCTACTGCTGCAAGACAAATTAGCATTCTCTTTGGTTTCCCCGAAAACCTCTCTTGAGTAACACTCCCCCTCTTATTTTTTCAGAGAGCAAAGTTTTCCTTTAACTTTCCACAGAGAAACGCTCCCCGTAATGTCCCCATGAAGGTTTAACCGAGGGCCCTACACTCACCTAAAGGATTATTAGGAACACCATACTAATACTGTGTTTGACCCCCTTTTGTCTTCAGAACTGCCTTAATTGTACATGGCATTGATTCAACAAGGTGCTGAAAGCATTCTTTAGAATTGTTGGCCCATATTGATAGAATAGCATCTTGCAGTTGATGGAGATTTTTGGGATGCACATCCAGGGCACGAAGCTCCCATTCCACCACATCCCAAAGATACTCTATTGGGTTGAGATCTGGTGACTGTGGGGGCCATTTTAGTACAGTGAACTCATTGTCATGTTCAAGAAACCAATTTGAAACGATTCGAGCTTTGTGACACGTGGTGCATTATCCTGCTGGAAGTAGCCGTCAGAGGATGGGTACATAGTGGCCATAAAGGAATGGACATGGTCAGAAACAATGCTCAGGTAGGCTGTGGCATTTAAACGATGCCCAATTGGCACTAAGGGGCCTAAAGTGTGCCAAGAAAACATCCCCCAAACCATTACACCACCACAACCAGCCTGCACAGTGGTAACAAGGCATGATGGATCCATGTTCTCATTCTGTTTACGCCAAATTCTGACTCTACCATCTGAATGTCTCAACAGTAATCGAGACTCATCAGACCAGGCAACATTTTTCCAGTCTTTAACTGTCCAATTTTGGTGTGCTTTTGCAAATTGTAGCCTATTTTTCCTATTTGTAGTGGAGATGAGTGGTACCCGGTGGGGTCTTCTGCTGTTGTAGCCCATCCGCCTCAAGGTTGTGTGTGTTGTGGCTTCACAAATGCTTTGCTGCATACCTCAGATGTAACGAGTTGTTATTTCAGTCAAAGTTGCCCTTCTATCAGCTTGAAGCAGTCTGCCCATTCTCCTCTGACTTCTAGCATCAACAAGTCATTTTCTCCAACAGGACTGCCGCATACTGGATGTTTTTCCCTTTTCACACCATTCTTTGTAAACCCTAGTAATGGTTGTGCGTGAAAATCCCAGTAACTGAGTAGATTGTGAAATACTCAGACCGGCCCGTCTGGCACCAACAACCATGCCACGCTCCAAATTGCTTAAATCACCTTTCTTTGCCATTCTGACATTCAGTTTGGAGTTCAGGAGATTGTCTTGACCAGGACCACACCCCTAAATACATTGAAGCAACTGTCATGATTGGTTGAGTAGATCATTGCATTAAGGAGAAATTGAACGGGTGTTCCTAATAATCCTTTAGGTTGTGGGTGGGGG
>JACXGM010037466.1:0-11159 GCA_016801145.1 Umbra pygmaea
GCTTCATATTGACCACAGGCCTCACAGTGTTCACAGGCCTCACAGTGCCCAAAAGCTTCATATTGGCCACTGGCCTCACAGTGCCCACAAGTTTCATATTGAGCACTGGCCCCACAGTGCCCACCTGGCCTCAGTGCCCACGAGCTTCCTGTTGACCACTGGCATCACATTGCCCACATGCTTCATATTGACCACAGGCCTCACAGTGCCCACATGCCTCACAGTGCCCACAAGCTTCATATTGACCACTGGCCTCACAGTGCCCACAAGCTTCATGTTGACCACAGGCCTCACAGTGCCCAGAAGTTTCACATTGACCACTGGCCTCACAGTGCCCACAAGCTTCATATTGACCACAGGCCTCACAGTGCCCACAAGCTACATATTGACCACTGGCCTCACAGTGCCCACAAGGCAGGCACGGTGGCCTAGTGGATAGCACTGTGGCCTCACAGAAAGAAGGTTCTGGGTTCGAACCCCGGTCATCCCGGGCCTTTCTGTGTGGAGTTTGCATGTTCTCCCCGTGTCTGCGTGGGTTTCCTCCGGGTGCTCCGGTTTCCCCCACCATCAAAAACATGCAGGTTAGGTTCTCCAGTCAGTGCCCCTGACAAAGGCTTGGAGTTGGTCACTGGGCGCCGTATATGGCTGCCCACTGCTCCCTTGAGGGATGGGTTAAATGCAGAGAATGAATTTCGCTACATGTATTTGTATGTGACAAATAAAGTACCTTTGACAAGCTTCATATTGACCACTGGCCTCACAGTGCCCACAAGCTTCATATTGACCACTGGCCTCACAGTGCCCACAAGCTTCATATTGACCACAGGCCTCACAGTGCCCACAAACTTCATATTGAGTACCGGCCTCACAGTGCCCACCTGGCCTCAGTGCCCACAAGCTTCATATTGACCACTGGCCTCACAGTGCCCACAAGCTTCATATTGACTGTCAGGTTTGACAATATAACGTAGGCAGAAACAATAATAATGGACAGAAGTAATTCAGAAATGATAACACTGACACAACATGTTTCATTTACTTTGTTCAAAGAAAGAACAATTGACTGCTGGTTTGAGGGCCCTCAGCAAAACCTTTCTCAAAAAGGCTGTCTCCCAGAGCACAGTTTTATTAGATGTACATGGGTGTGGTCACAATGTATAGAAAACTCATTGGTTTTGTGTGTTAATTTTTCCAGCAACAGTGAAAGACATGCTACTTTTGTGAGCGTGTGTGTGTGAGCACAGTTGAGTATGTGTCTCTTTCAGATAAGAGAAGAATGCTGTCTTGTGTGAGAGTAAAAGAAAACCCATTTGGTTATACAATGTTTTCACATGGTAATAAACAAAATTTACAATGTTAACTGAAATATTCCTAATATTCCTATCATTTTCCTCCTGTTTATCATTTGAAAACATTTAAACATCCGTACACTACCATTTGTTAAAAACATTTTCAGTAGTCGCATCATTACAAACATTTTCAAACCATCTCTTCTGAGTCCTCTCGTGGTAATACCTCATGCTGTTGTTTATACAAAAGTAGTAGCATACTAACAAATTATCTGGTAATCATCTGTTCAATCATGAGTCTAATACAGGGTAGGATACACATATATGTGATATACATGTTAGATATGGGTCACACTTCCGTCTGAACAGAGCCAAAGTATTTGGTGATGTCTCCTCGTCCATTGCCACACTACATAGGTTCTAATTAATTAGGGATCGGTTGATTTCTTCACAGGGTTTGAGACGCTATGCTTCTAAACAGCACAGCCCCTTTGGAGCCCCGGCTTCCCCACAAATCAAAATTAAACTGGCAGTGCTGGCTGTAATTTACAGTGGCTCAGGTGAAACCACGTACTCCTCTCTGCGATCTTGACTGCTGTTGGTGTGGTGAGAAGCACTTGGAATGGTCCCTCCCAGCGAGGGCTGGACCAGCACTTCCTCTTGATGACCTTCACGTACACCCAGTCTCCAGGAGATATGGAGAGTTGTTCCTGTATGGGAGACAGAGAATCAGGCGGCAGTGAGTGTGTCATGGCAACCTGTCTTTCTGTAAATACCTTTTTCATGTATTCAGCTAATGTGGTTTCCTCTTCCCCTTTTTCTATGTCTGCTGAGAATAGCTGTAGTCTAAAAGCTTGCCCATAAACAATTTCAAATGGTGTTAACCCATTATTAGTAGGTGTTATTCTCATGTAAAGTTTCACCAGATCAAGACATGCAAGCCATGGTTTCTTAGTTTCCTCCATGCATTCTTTCAGTCTGGACTTTACCGTCCCATTTGTGCGGTCGACCAATCCTGCACTTTGAGGATGATATGCACAGTGTGTTTTTAGATCAATACCTAGGTGTTCTGCCATCTTCTTTACTACACTATTAACAAAAATGTGCTCCATTGTCACTGTATATGGGGCAAGGAATAGCATGGTAGGGGATTATAGTCTTGCATATGGCTTTTGCTACTGTGATGGCGTCAGCATTTTTGGAGGGTACTATTTCAACCCATCTAGAGAAAGCATCTACCAACCCTAGACAGTATTTGTATGGGCCACTATAATTTAACTCTATGAAATCCCTGTGTATTGATTCATAGGATAGGATGGTGATGGAAACCTGTCTCGCTTAGGTCTTAGATTCCCTTGGGGATTGTGTCAGATGCATATGACACATTGTCTACAATAAGTTTTTATATAGGAATTAAATCCATACGTCGTAAAACATCTATTAATTAAGTCTGTCATCCCTCCTGTTGAGACGTGGCCACGCCCATGACTCAGAATTGCTGCTATTTTATATAGACTTTTGGGTAAAACTGGAAATTCCTGATTTTGCATAGAGACCATCTGTGTTCAGTGTTGCTCCCTCCGCTAACCAATGTTTCTGCTCCGAGGTGGGGGCGCATTCCTGCCTGTCTTTTAGTATCTTATCGTTTATGACCTCATGAGTGCTGGCTGCAACATACTGATCCGACAGTCCGTATGCCCCCGTTGCTGCGATTTTGGCACATTCATCTGCTAGTCTGTTACCCCGTGCGATTATGTCCTCCCTAATGTGCAAGGTCTCAGGAGTGCAATCAATTCTGCTGCCTGATATTTGTTTAGCTTCCACTAATTTATTTGTTAATTCTACCATAGCATATCCAGAGAGGTTCCTCCCTGTTTCATCTTTTGAACAGGATCCATCTACAAACCAGGTTAGGCCTCGCTGTAGGGGTGTATCTGTTAAATCCTCTCTGGGTAGATATAGTTTTTCAGTTTGCACAATGCAGTTATGTGGTTCTACATCCTCCTCTGTAGGTAGGAGAGTAGCTGGGTTTAGCACAGTACATCACTTCATAGTCAAATGGGGTTGAGATAACAGTAGAGCTGTGTATGATATTTGTCTTGCTGGAGTACGGAAACTCATTTTGGCTTGTAATAATAGCACATCCACTGCATGTGGAACTAGCAACGTTGTTGTGTGGAACAATATGACATCGGCTGAGCATTCTATTGCAATTGCTGCAACACACACCGCTTGAACGCATGGGGGTATTGCACTAGCTACTACGTCTAGTCTTTTTGAGTAGAACGCTATGGGTTTCAAGTGTCCCCCATCTCTTTGTAGCAGTACTGAAATCATAAATCCCCCGTTGCAGTCCACCGTCTGCGTGAAATGTTTTCTATAGTCTGGCAAAGACAACACTGTAGAGGATTGTAAATCCTGTTTTAGATTTATAAATTCATTCTCTCCTTCTTTCGTCCAAATAATTTTGTCGTTCATAGCCATTGGCTTGTTGTATATAAAATCTTGCAATGGTTGATTTTATGACGGTACCCATGCTCGGCAGTAGTTGCACAGGCCTAAAAATGCCATAATTTGTCTCTTAGTGTTTGGTTTTGATGCCTTGGTAATAGCCACTTTCCGATTCTCATGCAGGCACTTCTTATCTTTGCTTAGGGTGTGATCTAAGTATATCACTTGTTGTAGCACCCACTGAAGCTTCTGTTTTTTTACTTTATTTACTGTTTTGAAAAAGATGTTCGAGCAGTGCCTTGGAATCTGTTCTACATGCTTCCTCATTATCTGACGCTATGAGAATGTCATCCACATAGGCCAGAACTTGGCTCCCTGCTGGAGCAACAAATGTTGACAAACAATTGTTAACTGCCTGAGTAAATATGGTCGGGCTATCGCAAAAGCCCTGAGGCAGACGATTAAATGTGAATGACTTTCCTTCGAATGAAAATGTAAACCAGTGTTGTGAATTGGGATGCACAGGTATGGAGAAAAAGGTATTGCTCAGATCAATGACAGTGAAGTATTTACTTCCAGGCTTCAGTGAGTTCAACAGTGTGTGCGGGTCTGGCACACAAGGTGCTCTAGATTGAACTGCCTCATTCACGTGGCGGAGATCTTCTATCAGTCGCCAATTCTCTCCATCTGCCTTTCTGACAGGGAAGATTGGTGTGTTGCATGGGGAGTCTGGACATTCCCTTATGATCCCTGCTTTCAGTAGGCCTAATATAACTGGTCGAATGCCCTCAAGGGTGTCAGGCTTTAAAGGATATTGTCTCACTCTTGGTCTGTAATCAGATTTTGGGGTTATGATTACTGGTGAGGCAGTGGTCATTAACCCTACATCAGCGGGCCTGACGTCCATAGAGCGTCTGGTAACCCTTCTAGGTCTTTCTCATCCTCTTGGGTGAGTAAAATGTCTGTGGTAAAATATCAGTCTGACATCTCATGTAACATGGGCATCACTTTTACCACCCAACCTAACCTTTTCCTAAATGTTTCACAGCTATGGCTGTACTCCCATTCACCATCATCAATGGGTTTGTAGTCGGAGCCCCTTTTTGATCAGGCCCCGAACTGTCCTAAATCTTTCCATCTTTCCCCTTTGGGTTTGGCTAATGAGATGTTAGATGTCCAGCTCATCATATACAAGTGTTTTGCCGGAGGTGGTAGGTCTACACATGCTACAGCTTTGTTACATCTGTCTGTATATAGATAGGGTATAGTCACACTGGTGTCTCCTAAATTAAGGAATTTGTCTACATATTTGTCGTTGTGGGAATGTAGCAAATTCATGGTTACATGTAACTTATTTGGTGTCATGACATCTTCCATGTCACTTAACGTATCCTCCGCCATCCCCACTAAATTTTGTGCTTTAATTCGTGTTTCGGCGGGTGTCAGTTCTAGGGAACACCAGAGTTGGTGTCCTTCTTGTGCCATGAAAATGCCACCAGTGGTCTGATTGACGTGTACTGCTCTCATGGCATTGTCTACTGGTACCACCCCATGCCCAGTATCTCCATCAGGTCCCTTCCTAACAAATTGACGGGGCACTCGGGTGCAATCACTACTGGTGCCTTTATCATAGTGTTTGTTTCTGGGTCTTGAATATGTATTGGTTTAGAGGTTTGGTTACGCGTTATACCGTAATTGGCTGATTTTATAAATACACATCCATTAGATGCTTGTAGCCCGAGGACTTTGCAATGTAGTACAGTTTTACAAGCTCCAGTATCGCATAAGAATGTAACAGACCTCCAGTTTATTACTAGAGTTATGGTTGGTTTTTGTTCCATATTAACGAACACTTCACATGCTTGGAGGAGGCCAAAATTGTCAATGTTTTTACTGTCTTGTATGGGGTTAGAACAGTCTGACCCTGTTTCCTCCTCTTTGTCCTTATCTAGTAATTTCTAGTCTGTTTCAAGGTTATCCTTATCATCCTTATCGTCTCTGTCTCTCTTTGGGCCTCAACAATTTCGTGCAATGTGGCCCTTTCTCCCACAATTAAAACAACGCCCATCATTTTTATAATCTTGCTCGTTCCCTTTATTTTTTCCTTTCCTCTGGTCCTTTCCCTGATAAAAGACCTCGCTCCCCTCATCTTCCTCATCCATCCAAAGGGTGTCTGAGGAAAATACTTTATTTTTCTTTGTTTGTATTACCTTGGTGGCATGTCTTACCCATTGCATAAGTTAAGTAGAGTTTTGAGTAGCAAGTTCAATGTCATGCTTCCTGACCCAATTACCTATGTGAGGGAGCAGTCCGTTTGCTCTCCGTTTAACACGGCTTGTTTTAATTGTTGTTGATAGGGGCCATTCGGTTCAATATTGAATGCTATCCCTGAATTTGCTCTAAATACTTTTTCCATCCTAACCATGAAGTCGTCGGGGTCTTCATCAGTTTTTTGTTTAGTTTGGCCTATTTTTCCATAATCAGCCCTCTGTGCATATGCTTCACGCACTCGTGCCATTAGTTGGTCTAACTGGCCTTGGTATTCTGCTCCTAGTAGGCCATTCCCTGGGTATGGAAACACTACACCCTGAGCATTTCTCCCTGTATATGCTCCTCTTACACGCCCCCATCTCCTCTGTATTGAAGCCTGCATACCATCCCCTGCCTCCTGCCTATTTAGTCTGTAGGAATGTATGACATCAGTCCAAGTATTCGCCCACTCATCTACCCCCTCCTCTGGTGGGTGGATACCGGCCACTGCTTGTGTGGCCTCAGCCTGATTCCATGGACGGAACACATACATGACCATTCCTGCCTCCTCCCCATGGGGGTCTGGGACTGCGATCATTGGAAATGTCTCCACTTTCTCTTTTCCTCCTACAGCTTCCTGTTCTTCCTTGTCCAAATACCTTTTTGGAGTTTTAAGAGTACGTCTGCCTCTAAGTTCTCTGAGGTCTGGGTATATTTTTTGATGCTCCTCCTGCAGGGCAGTGGGTGTCTGTCCTATGGGGTTGTATGGTGGTGGTTCTACCTCTACTGAGGCTTGTTTTTGGGGCTCATTCGGACGCCTATGGTTCCGTCTATTTCCCCCTGTCACTACCTCTTCTTCTCTTCTTAACATGATCATTTTTCCCTTCCTCTTCGCTTGATTGATTGTTCCAACCACACGTTTTCTAAAACCAACTCTGCTTTTTTTTCTTGTTTTCTTTTACCTTTAGCCTGACTAAGTTCTACTTCTAATACAGTTACCACCTGCTGTAATTGACTGTGATTGTTTAGGCTACCTATGAACCCATACTTTCTAGTCCATCGTGGTAAATGTTTGGTACTCCCTTGGTGGAAATGTTCCATAAACTTTACATCTTCTTAACGGTCCTCCCCAGAGGTTTTACTTTGGCCATTTCCCATTATATCAACTTTAGGACGACACCACTGAAATGTCTCTTGGACCACACTCAACTCCTAGACAACAAGCTTCTAGATCACTCCCGTCGTGATCCCGTCAATCCAGTGCTGTCAGCCGGAGGTGGGCTCTAATCACTGGCCTGATGGGAATTTTGTCCCTCAGGGCTTTGTTTCAGGACACCTGATGTTGACTTGGCCGTCGACCGGCTACGATGCGCCTTCCCTCCGGTCTGTCAGCACCTGGGTATATTGGGAATCTGGGTCTCGGCACCAACAAATGTCAGGTTTGACAATATAACCTTATCAGAAACAATATAATGGACAGAAGTAATTCAGAAATGGTAACACTGACACAAACGTGTTTCATTCACTGTAAGCACAACCCCCACCTGTGGACGTCGGGCCCTCATACCACCCTCATGGAGTCTGTTTCTGACCGTTTGAGTGGACACATGCACATTTGTGGCCTGCTGGAGGTCATTTTGCAGGGCTCTGGCAGTGTTTCTCCTGCTCCTCCTTGCACAAAGGCGGAGGTAGCGGTCCTGCTGCTGGGTTGTTGCCCTCCTACGGCCTCCTCCACGTCTCCTGATGTACTGGCGTGTCTCCTGGTAGCGCCTCCATGCTCTGGACACTACGCTGACAGACATAGCAAACCTTCTTGCCACAGCTCACATTGAAGTGCCATCCTGGATGAGCTGCACTACCTGCGCCACTTGTGTGGGTTGTAGACTCCGTCTCATGCTACCACTTGAGTGAAAGCACCGCCAGCATTCAAAAGTGACCAAAACATCAGCCAGGAAGCATAGGAACTGAGAAGTGGTCTGTGGTCATAATTTCCAAGAATTTCCATGTTGTCCACATGTGAACTTGATTGTCAATCAATGTTGCTTCCTGAGTGGACAGTGTGATTTTCAGGTGTGGGTTCGATTCACAGGCCAACACTATTCTCTGTATACATCAAGGATGTCACCCTTGCTACAGGCAATTCCCTGATCCACCTCTATGCCAATGACACCATTCTCTATACATCTGGCCCTACGTTAAACACTGTGTTAGGAACCCTCCAAATGAGCTTTGACAACATACAACATTCTTCCGTGGTCTCCAACTGCTGTTAAACTCTGGTAAAACCAAATGCATGATCTTAAACGAGTCATACCCTGCAACTGCCTGCCCAACAAGCATGTCACTTGAGTATTTTTTATTTTTTTTGAATTCCTGATCTTTATTCTTCACATACCTGAATCGAGTTGATTGGATAATAAAACCTAGTAGTGCAAAAATACTACGTATTGCATTCTTCCATTAAATATGTAGCTAAATAATAAGAGTTGGAGAGGGAGTTTGTTTTCTACAATGGCTAGTGCAAGTGATGAAATACCCGAAGAGCTGGGAAACTTCACCTTTGATCAAGTGTTATTGAATAATAATATACAACCATAGCTATAATTTAAGCCTGAATAAAGCGAGCCTTAAATATAGCAGAATAAGGCAGGAGCTGTGTGAATTAGGCAGCTGCACTTAGGGTTTTATTGTTGATTTTTCTTATATTTTACTCCCCTCCCAAGTCACTCTAATCCTGCGTTGTCGGCAGTTCCGCAACTCCCTGGACTGATCTGTGGGAAGGAAAATGGCACGCACATGGTTCATCCAACTACATGTCACCTATGCACCAATTATTTTCACACTCACATTTCAGCTGCCATCATTCCAGTGATTGTCTCATTAACACAGGTGAGAGTGTTGATGAGGACAAGGCTGGAGATCACTCTGTCATGTGGACGGAGTTAGAATAACAGACTGCTTGAAACATTGTTCTTCCTCTGTCAACCATGGATACCTGCAAGGAAACACATGCCATCATCATTGATTTGCACAAAAAGGACTTCACAGGCAAGGATATTGCTGCCAGTAATACTGCACCTAAATCAAACATTTATCAGATCATCAAGAACTTCAAGGAGAGAGGTTCAATTGTTGTGAAGAAGGCATCAGGGTGCCCAAGAAAGTCCAGCAAGTGCCAGGACCGTCCCCTATATTTGAATCAGCTTGCTCAGGACTGGCAGCATGCAGGTGTGAGTGCATCTGCATGCACAGTTACGTGAAGACTTTTGGAGGAACGCCTGGTGTCAAGAAGTGCAGCAAAGAAGTCACTCTCCAGGAAAAACATCAGGGACAGACTGATATTCTGCAAAAGGTACAGGGATACAGTCAATGTCTCTGATGAATCCCCTTTTCGATTGTGGGCCATCCAGAAAAAATCATTTCCGGAAAAGACAAGAGCGCTACCATCAGTCCTGTGTGATGCCAACAGAAAGGAGGATGCTCCTGAGACCATTCATGTGTGGGGTTGCTTCTCAGCCAAGGGAGTGGGCTCACCAGATCTGGACATAAGGAGTTGCTGAAAAGAAACGTGGCAGGATAGACAATCTGATTTATCTAACCCAAATCCCAGGCAGCGCTATGCCAAATTGTGCTGCTGTAATGATCACTCCTCTGTAAGGATCAAACTTCCAACAGGTAAAAATGAACAATAATGTTTATTACATACAGGCGGAAAAACGGATCAGGATATCAGGCAGGCTATTAACACCCAAGGCATAAACAGTTCAGGCGAGGGTATAGAGGGTAATCCAAAACATCATATAGAACAAACCATGCACAGGTCAAGACAGAATACCCATCCAAGAAAACAGGCAAAGGTACAAAGGACAATCCGAGACAAAATACTTAAATTCAATGCAGAGGTCAAGCCAGAATAACAATACAAGAAATTAATGCTTAGTAGGAGAAATCAATACTCACAATACCTCACAAAGAGGCTAAGGATTGTGTGTGGCTTAAATACAGAGTGAGTGAGAGCAGGTGAATGGAATTAGGCTGATTGTGTCCGGGTATGGGAAATGTAGTTCTTTGGAGACCTGACTAGGGAAGCTGTAGTCCACAGGAAGTAGAACTGGTGAATGGGAATTGTAGTTCTGAGCAACATAAACAAAGGAAGTGGCTGTTTTCTGGAAAGGAGAACTGGGAAACGTTACAGAACCCCCCCCCCCAAGGCGCAGCTCCTGAGGCGCCAAAAGGTGGACACGCCACAGGACACCAGGTAGCAGAAGACCCAGGCAGGAGACCGCAGCTGCAGAAACCAGGCCGACGGAGGCACACCAGGGCGAAGCAGACGAGCAGACCAGGCCGGAGGATGGAGCCATGGCGGGCCGGAAGGCGGAGGCAGCAGCAGCGGCCCGGAGGGACGAAGAATCAACAGTGGTCCGGAGGATGGAGGCAGCAGCGACGGGCCGGAAGGACAAAGCAGCAACGGCGGGCCGGAGGGCGGAGGCAGCAGCAGTGGACCGGAGGGACGAAGACTCAACGGCGGTCCGGAGGACGGTGGCAGCAGCGACGGACCGGACGGCCGAGTCCGGACAGGCGGAGGTCCTGCCGAGCAAGTCAGAAGCGGAAGCCGAGGCGGAGGCCAGGCAGGCGGCACCAGCGGCAGAGTCCGGGCTGACAAAGGCAGAAGCAAGGACCCCGCGGGAGGCGGCCAGGCCGGAGGGGGCGCCAAGGGCCGAGGCAAAGGCGGACCAGGCACAGGAACCACCGCAGATACAGGAATCTGCAAAAACACAGCACAAACAGACACAGACAGACAGACAGACAGGCAGACGCTGGCACTGGGACAGGGGCAGACGCTGGCACTGGGACAGGGGCAGACGCTGGCACTGGGACAGGGGCAGACGCTGGCACTGGGACAGGGGCAGACGCTGGCACTGGGACAGGGGCAGACGCTGGCACTGGGACAGGGGCAGACGCTGGCACTGGGACAGGGGCAGACGCTGGCACTGGGACAGGAGCAGGACATGGCTCTGGGAGAGGAGCAGGACATGGCTCTGGGAGAGGAGCAGGACATGGCTCTGGGAGAGGAGCAGGACATGGCTCTGGGAGAGGAGCAGGACATGGCTCTGGGAGAGGAGCAGGACATGGCTCTGGAAGAGGAGCAGGACATGGCTCTGGGAGAGG
>JACXGM010037467.1:0-11096 GCA_016801145.1 Umbra pygmaea
TTATGCAATATCCTTTACAAACCAGAGTTTTTGCAACAATTTTGTTAAGGTTATATCATTAGATAAACCATGTCCCGGGTCTTAAATATGTTTTGATCACAAATAAGATTGTTTAGTAATACTACAAGCTAGAATACATAATCCTCTGCCAGTGTGCATAATTAAATTCTTGACCAATCACAAGTATTTTTCATTATTTCATTGTGCATTTACTGCGGCATTGGTCTTAAAAAGCATTTCGAGTGGCATTAAAAAAGTCTTAAAAAGTCTTAAATTTAATGTCATCAAACCTGCAGATACCCTGACTTTAATTTATACGTTTGCCCACTGACAGAGTAATTATCAGTCTATAATTACAAGGGTAGGTTGATTTGAACAGTAAGAGACAGAATAACAAAGAAAATCCAGAAAAAATGCATTTAAAAAAAGGTTTTCATGGATTTGCATTACAATGGGTGAAATAAGTATTTAACCCCTTTGCAAAACATGACTTAGTGGCAACCACTGAGGTCAGATGTTTTTGTAGTTGTCCACCAGGTTTTCACACATCTTAAGAAGGATTTGGACCTACTCCTCTTTACAGATCCTCTCCAAGTCATCAAGTTCTCGAGGCTGATATTTGGCTACTTGAACCTTGAACTTGAATTACTCAACTTCATTCCAGTTCGCCGCAGCTAATGATTGGAATGAACTACAGAAGACTCTGAAACTCGTGACCACTGTCCCTTTCACTTCCTTTAAATCACAATTATCAGAGCTTCGGTCTAACCTTTGGACCTGCTGACCCCCCCCCCCTCACATGTACATGACTTCAACTGTATTTTATTTTCAATATATTATTTATCAAATACAATTGGAATACCCAACCATGACCCATTTCCAATGCCCTGGCTGAGGGATGGAGGTACTCACCCAAGATTTGATGGTACATGGCCCCGTCTATTGTCCCTTTGATGCTGTGAAGTTGTCCTGTCCCCTTAGCAGAAAAACACCCACACAGCATAATGTTTCCACCTCCATGTTTGATTGTGGGGATGGTGTTCTTGGGGTCAATGGCAGCATTCCTCCTCCTCCAAACACAGTGTGTTGAGTTGATGCCAAATAGCTTGATTTTGGTCTCATGTGACCACAACAGTTTCACCCAGTTCTCCTCTGTATCATTCAGATGTTCATTGGCAAACTTCAGATGGGCCTGTACATGTGCTTTCTTGAGCAAGGGGACTGTGTGGGCGCTGCAGGATTTCAGTCTTTCATGGCGTAGTGTGTAACCAATTTTTTTCTTGGTGACTATGGTCCCAGCTGAGATCATTGACAAGATCCCCTGTGTAGTTCTGGGCTGATTCCTCACCGTTCTCATGATCATTGCAACTCCACGAGGTGAAATCTTGCATGGAGCCCCAGACAGAGGGAGATTGACAGTTATTTTGTGTTTCTTCCATTTGCGAATAATCACAGCAACTGTTGTCACCTACTCACCAAGCTGCTACGCAATGCTTTTGTAGCCCATTCCAACCTTGTGTAGGTCCACTCTCTTGTCCCTGACATCCTTGGACAGCTCTTTGGTCTTGGCCATGGTGGAGAGTTTGGAATCTGATTGATTGATTGCTTCTATAGACCAGTGTCTTTTATACAGGTAACAAGCTGACATTAGGAGCACTCCCATTAAGAGAGTGGTTCTAATCTCAGCTCGTTACCTGTATAAGAGGTACAGTGTCTTGCGAAAGTATTCGGCCCCCTTGAACTTTTCGACCTTTTGCCACTATTCAGGCTTCAAACATAAAGATATGAAACTGAAAGAATCAACAACAAGTGGGACACTATCATAGCCTGCAAAAATCCAGACCCAAATCCTGTATGATTAAGGGTCTGGGTTCGAGTAATGTAAATGACTCAACTCGAGGGGCGGCACCAAGCGTGCATTTGAAAATCTCACTGTATGCTATTGGATAACACTACGACCAATCACCAGTGGATTTTCACTAACCCTATGGCTGAGCTAACTGGTAGATTAAACCCTTGCCGTATCCGGTCTGCAAAACAGCAAAAACATCCTTCTTAAATAGTAACAATTCGAGCACCGTCTTCTGTTCCTCTTTTATATAAAAAGCCAAGTCTAACTCGTTCATTGTAGCGACCAAAGCAGTTTACAACAACTTGTGTAGCTCCATAGCAATCTTACAATGTTTACTAATGACTTGAGGTCGCACTCGCAGAGCTGTCGTCATCTGTTTATATTATAACACGCCTCTGGCCCGCCTATATCAGATACACGAATGTGATTGGTGCAGCTTAGCTACAAGGGCATAGTTAATGAGCAGAATTACTTGGTGCCAGAGTAACTTGCTGAGCAAATTCAAATTGTGCTCTCGCGAGAACTCTGGATTTCCAGGGTAACACTATCATGAAGTGGAATTAAATTTATTGGATATTTCAAAAAATAAACTGAAAAATTGGGCGTGCAAAATTAAGTTAAGTTTTATTAAGTTAATACTTTGTAGCGCCACCTTTTGCTGCGATTACAGCTGTAAGTCGCTTGGGGTATGTCTCTATCAGTTTTGCACATCGAGAGAACAGCAGTTTTCAGTTCTTTCCACAGATTCTCGATTGGATTTAGGTCTGGACTTTGACTTGGCCATTCTAACAATTTATTTGTGAACCATTCCATTGTAGATTTTGCTTTATATTTTGGATCATTGTCTTGTTGGAAGACAAATCTCCGTCCCAGTCTCAGGTCTTTTGCAGACTCCATCAGGTTTTCTTCCAGAATGGTCCTGTATTTGGCTCCATCCATCTTCCCATCAATTTTAGCCATATTCCCTGTCCCTGCTGAAGAAAAGCAGGTCCAAACCATGATGCTGCCACCACCATGTTTGACAGTGGGGATGGTGTGTTCAGGGTGATGAGCTGTGTTGCTTTTACGCCAAACATAACGTTTTGCATTGTTGCCAAAAAGTTCGTTTTTTGGTTTCATCTGACCAGAGCACCTTCTTCCACATGTTTGGTGTGTCTCCAAGGTGGCTTGTGGCAAACTTTAAACGACACTTTTTATGGATGTCTTTCAGAAATGGCTTTCTTCTTGCCACTCTTCCATAAAGGCCAGATTTGTGCAGTATATGACTGATTGTTGTCCTATGGACAGACTCCACCTCAGCTGTAGATCTCTGCAGTTCATCCAGAGTGATCATGGGCCTCTTGGCTGCATCTCTGATCAGTCATCTCCTTGTATGAGCTGAAAGTTTAGAGGGACGGCCGGGTCTTGGTAGATTTGCAGTGGTCTGATACTCCTTCCATTTCAATATTATTGCTTGCACAGTGCTCCTTGGGATGTTTAAAGCTTGGGAAATCTTTCTGTATCCAAATCGGCTTTAAACTTCTCCACAACAGTATCTCGGACCTGCCTGGTGTGTTCCTTGTTCTTCATGATGCTCTCTGTGCTTTCAACGGACCTCTGAGACTATCACAGAGCAGGTGCATTTATACGGAGACTTGATTACACACAGGTGGATTCTATTTATCATCATTAGTCATTTAGGTCAACATCGGATCATTCAGAGATCCTCACTGAACTTCTGGAGAGAGTTTGCTGAACTGAAAGTTAATTTAATTTAATTTAATTTAACCTTTATTTAACCAGGTAAGTTGACTAAGAACAGTTTCTTATTTACAGCAACGACCTGGGAGCAATTAGGGTAAAGTGTCTTGCCCAAGGACACAACGACATTTGGCTCAGTCGGGAATCGAACTGGCAACCTTCTGACTACAAGTCTGACTCCCTAGCCACTGTGCCACTGTGCCATCTGCGCCCCAAAGTAAAGGGGCTGAATAATTTTGCTCGCCCAATATGTTTTTTATTTGTTAAAAACGTTTGAAATATCCAATAAATTTCATTCCACTTCATGATTGTGTCCTACTTGTTGTTGATTCTTCACAAAAAATTACAGTTTTATGTCTTTATGTTTGAAGCCTGAAGTAGCAAAAGGTTGAAATGTCAAGGGGGCCGAATACTTTCACAAGGCACTGTACCTGGGAGACAGAAATCTTGCTGATTGAGCGGGGATCAAATACTTATTTCAATCATTGTCATGCAAATCAATTAATAACTTGTTTGAAAGGTGTTTTTCTAGATTTTTTTCATCTGTTCAGGAGAGTGTTTGTGGCTGATTGTTTCCTGAAGGGCTTGTTAGCTGGATGAATGCGTGTGTGTGTGCGTGTGTGTGTGTGTGTGTGTGTGTGTGTGTGTGTGTGTGTGTGTGTGTGTGTGTGTGTGTGTGTGTGTGTGTGTGTGTATTTTAAGATATAGTATAGAGACTGGTACAGTTATACTCATATCACTATTCTATGTAAAGACTCATGACAGAATCAGCCATCATTAGGGGTGTGACGGTTATTAAATTACCGTGAGACTGACGGTTATAGATGAACAACGTCATTAGAACTCTATAACAGCGAAAACCGTGTTATTAAAATATTTACAAAAATGTAATCATTCCGAGTGTTTAAATACAAATTAAAAATAATTGTGTTTACTAACAGTCTGTGTTATAAATGTTTTTTCCAACTGTACATGATTCTTTGTAAAATAGCATAACTGTGATTTGCAGAAACATGCATGCAGCGCACTGGCCAGTCTTTGAAGCCGCTCAACGGAGTTTAATGGCAAGTGTGGGGGGTGGGGGTGCAGGTGGCATATCGTTTAAACAACACTTATTCATTAGAGTGGGGGAGGCTGAATAGTATGTTTCTTTCCCAACTGAGGTGAAAATATGGATCTTGTAATAAAAAAGTTGTTAACTGTGAAGGTTTTCACAAATCAGAATAATGAGGTTAACCCCTCAGGGAAGGGTTAACTGACCCAAAATAACTGTGAAGGTTTTCACAAATCAAAATGGAGAAGTTAACCCCTCAGGGAAGGGTTTACTGACCAAAACTGCATTGTGAAAGTTTTCACAAATCAGAATAGTGAAGTTAACCCGTCAGGGAAGAGTTAACTGACACAAAATGAACTGTGAAGGTTTTCACAAATCCGAATAATGAGGTTAACCACTCAGGGAAGTGTTAACTGACCCAAAATGAACTGTGAAAGTTTTCACAAATCAGAATAGTGAAGTTAACAACTCAGGAAAGGGTTAACTGACCCAAAATTAACTGTGAAGGTTTTCACAAATCAAATTAAAGAAGTTAACCACTCAGGGTGTCACGTTCCAAAGGTAGAGACAGGCGCAAAGGTTCAATAATCCAAAATACTTTATTTCATACCGAAAACAAAACTGCCACGTGGGGCTTCTACAAGATAATCGGGACACCACACAGGAACGCGTACAGGAAAACTTTGAGTGACAAGAGACAAGGGGAGAACAACCTGGTTAAATACACAGACACTAATTACTAACACCATACATCTGTGCCTAAACAATGACCTAATCCCACAATCAATTCATACCTAATGACATGAACAAGACACAAGAGGGCGGCATATACACACAAATGAAGGGAGCACATAGACAAGACTTACAAACCCCAACCCATATGTGACAGAAGCCTCCCCCAAGGCCCACAACACCGAGGTGGGCTAAACAAGGGGGGACGAGAGGAGCCCTGGGACAGGAGGTACAGGCAGGGGCCCCGGGTCTAGAGGGACAGAGGGCGGCCCGGGGTCAGGAGGGACAGAGGGCGGCCCGGGGTCCGGAGGGACAGAGGGCGGCCCTGGATCCGGAGGGACAGAGGGCGGCCCTGGATCCGGAGGGACAGAGGGCGGCCCTGGATCCGGAGGGACAGAGGGCGGCCCTGGATCCGGAGGGACAGAGTGCGGCCCTGGATCCGGAGGGACAGAAGGCGGCCCTGGGTCAGGAGGGACAGAGGGCGGCCCTGGGTCAGGAGGGACAGAGGGAGGCCCGGGGTCAGGAACAGGGGCTGGCAAAGGCACTGGGACAGGGGCTGGCAAAGGCACCGGGACAGGGACTGGCAAAGATACCGGGACAGGGACTGGCAAAGGCACCGGGACAGGGACTGGCAAAGGCACTGGGACAGAGGCTGGCAAAGGCACCGGGAGAGGGGCTGGCAGAGGCACTGGGACAGGGGCTGGCAGAGGCACTGGGACAGGGAGGTCAGGGGGCCCAGGAAAAGGCAGTTCAGGAGGGCCAGGGAAGGGCAGGGGCCCTGAGGAAAGGCAGCTCAAGCGGCCAGGGCGGCAGGATGTCCGGGTGGTCCGGCGACGAGGATCTGGACGTCAGCGGCGGCTGAGCAGGGGGTCCGAACGTCAGCGGCGGCTGAGCAGGGGGTCCGGACGTCAGCGGCGGCTGAGCAGGTGGTCCGGACGTCAGCGGCGGCTGAGCAGGGGGTCCGGACGTCAGCGGCGGCTGAGCAGGGGGTCCGGTTGTCAGCGGCGGTTGAGCAGGGGGCCCGGACGTCAGCGGCGGCAGAGCAGGGGGTCCGGATGTCAGCGGTGGCTGAGCAGTGGGTCCGGGCTCCTCCCAGGAGGCGTCCTCGCCAAACCCAGGAGGCGGAGGGAGGAGTAGGACCTCCAGGTCCGAGGCCAGGATGAACTCAGGCTGTTGGCAGACTGCTGGCTGAGGCTCTGGTGGTGGGCAGACTGCGGCCAGAGGCGCTGGTGGTGGGCAGACTGCGGCCAGAGGCGCTGGTGGTGGGCAGACTGCTGGTGGAGAAGGTGGCGAGGCGGCCGTGTTGTGGAGGTCGGCCTTCCTGTCCAACAAGGCCGTGAGCAGGTCCTCCAGGGCCTCCTCCTGAACCGGACTGCAAAAGAGGGGAGCGAAGCCCATTCGCCACCCCACATAGCCCCCCCCCGAAAATTTCCTTGGGGAGACCGTCGGCCATCTTGGGAGAGGTGCCACTGATGAGGGCCGGCATCTCCTCCTCCTCCTCCACTTCACTCTCATAAATGGGGAGGTCGGCCATCTTAGAAGGGGTGCCACGTATGAGGGCCGGTTTCTCCTCCTCTTCACTGTCATACCACCGGGGAACTGGGTTGGCAACTGGGGCAGTAACTGGGGCAGTAACTGGGGCTGAAACTGTGGTGCTAGGGGGTGTGACACTCAGACGGGGGGCCCTGTAATGTGGACCGCGTCCCTGGACCTGAGAGCTAGGAAGGCTGCTATAAGAAGCTACCTGGAAGCTAGGTTGGTAGCTAGGGGGAGCAGGCAGAATGCTAGCGGGATGGCTAGGCGGGCTAGCCCTCAGACGGGGGGCCCTGGGTGACGGACCACTGCCCTGAACCTGAGAGCTAAGGTAGGAGCTAGCCTGGGGACTGCGTGAGCTAGCCTGGGGAATGACACAGCTAGCATCGGGGCCGAAAGAGCTACGAGTAGTGGTGGATGGGGTACCTGGGGTAGACTGTGAGCTGGCAGATGAAATGGAAAGGCTAGGCGCAACTCCACTCAGGCGGGGAGCCGTAGCATGTCGGCCGTCACCCTGTACCTCTAAGCGATGCAAGTCCCAGTCCTTCTCCTCTCTGACGAACAACTCCTCGTCCTTCTCCCCTAAGGGAACGGTATCCCCAGTGCCGTAGCTAGCCTCCTCCAGCCAGCTGTATCCGAAATAGGCTACTCCCTCGGCGTCGTAGGCAACATCCTCCGGGGAGTAGCCCATAGCCCATGCCTGCTCACATATCCGCCGATTTAGCCGGCGAGATCTCCCCTGGCGTATTCCACTCCGGGAGAGAGAGGAAAGCCCACACTGGGCTTAAGGGAACTCCCTCGCTGTCTCATTTTAGTTGGTCGGTCAATCTGTCACGTCTTTAAGTAGAGACAGGCGCGAGGTAGTGATGATACAAGACACTTTTATTTCTAACCAAAATAATACTGCCTCGTGGGGCAAAACAAGGCTTCTTCCAGAAATCAAAATATGTAAAACATGTAACATGGAGACGCCACAGGAAACATTGACCGACAAGAGACAACAACCTGGTTAAATACTGAGACACACTAATTACTAACACAATACATCTGTGACTAACAATGACCCAACTAATAATCTAAACCAACCTATGACAAGAACTAGACACAAGAGGGAGGCATAACCACACATACAGAGGAATCACAGAGACAATACATGAAAACAAACCCATTCCCAGTGAACACCCAGCCCACCTACAGGGCTGGATGTGACACAGGGAAGGGTTAACTCACCCAAAATGAACTGTGAAAGTTTTCACAAATCAGAATAATGAGGTTAACCCCTCAGGGAAGGGTTTACTGGCCCAAAATTAACTGTGAATGTTTTCACAAATCAGAATGGTGACGTTAACCACTCAGGGAAGGGTTAACTGACCCAAACTACATTGTGAAAGTTTTCACAAATCAAGCTCAATCTAAAACAAGTATTTTTCTAATCCAGCGGTGTGTGCTTATTATAAACTGATGGTAAACATGCAAAACGCCTACTTTGCGCACTTCGGTTTAGCGGACTTACCAACTGGTTTACGGGCAAGAGCTTTGCTGTGAAAAAAATCACAAATCTAGCATGTCAAGATAACACTGGGTTCAGTCTTCTAAGTGACCGACGTTTGGAAATATAAGCAATTGAAAATTAAAAGTGAGTATAAAAAAACACAGATTTCAGACCGGAGGACCGCGATACACGAATTCACAAATCATGAATAACGATATTAGATATTATTTGCATGTCTATAACACTGCACTGCGGGACTGCAGCCAAACGAAACCAAAATATCAAACCGCAAACTATCTTTACTGCGGTGCAATATCTCAGTTCACTGCTTTCCAACAAACGATGACCTAAAAAAATGGATCATTGCTATTCGGAGGGATGAGGGGCAAACTTTTAAAGTTTCGCGGTGTATGTCTGCAGCAGCCATTTTGACTGCTCTGACATCTGTACCACACAAACAGGGTGAGCAACATTAAGGTGCTATACCGTGTTTAAGTGGACTGCACCTAGCAGAGAGTGTTTACGATCGAGTAGAGAGACGTCTCGGTGTTGAAGTTGGAAGAAAGAGTTTGATACCGAGGTGGAGCAGCATGCTGTTGCTGAAGATCATAACTACATCAGTCGTCCACCTCCCGGTACGTATCCTAACCTGCTAGTTGGTTATTTAGCCTAGCTATACTTGTTAAAATTAGCTGGCAACATGTGTACGTTAGATGGAATAAAACCCATAAGACGTACTCTGTTATTTAACTTAAGCTAAGCTAACACCTACCATTTCGGATGTATACAGGTTCTCCAGGAGAACTTTAATGCCATTCAGCACTAATAAGCTGCAGGTTTCCTTGTAACTAAATGTCTTACTGTTGTTTGTGCCGCTTCTATTAAACATTTTGGATTAATTCTAAACCTATAATGTAAAGTTTATACACTGTTACTTTTTACACATGCGTCTGGTGATGCTTTTACTATCCTAAATTATTTTTTGTCTACAACAGGTGCCCTAGAGGCTGCACTTCAAAAGATTGAACTGTGCTTGTCCTCTAGTTACTCGGATATGGGTGGCTTTTGCTAATGATACGTTGGGGCATTTCAGCTCTACCAATCCAAATGGGGTGTTCTCTTTTGGGTAAACTACCTTTCCATCTGGGCTTGCACCAAGATGAGGAGCATTGGGATGGACAATCAGACCACAGGACATGACATTTACCTGATAGGTCTGTGCATATCTCAACAGCACTTAAGGCTCCAGTTCAAGCCCTCTTCTTAATGCTTCTGTTTGAATTTGGCCCTTTAAAATGCACTGGCAGAGTGCCTGGCCAGAACACTCACCCCTAATATGCTGCTTCATGAAATCGACTAGCTGTTTTGGGTAATGCATAAGGTTCCGCAGTTTGCACTTTCCCTGTTCCCTTGTTTCTTTCTCCAATATTATGGACATCTGCTCAGAAACATTGTGAGATTGTAAGTGGTATTGTTGCTGCATATTTGGAGCAAATTTAAAGTTGAGGCAATCTGTAACTCAGTATTGATAGGTTTGGGAAATTGGGTCCATTTAGATGGTGACCGAGAGGGGCAGTAATCTCTGGACGACACTGGTAGGAAAAGCACTGATCCTATTGGTACAGGACCAAATTTAGAATCTACCAAGGAAATATCTTTCAAGTTTGACTGAATTTGGCAGATTAGTGGTGGTGGATGTATGTCACACAGCAACTCCCCAATGGACATCAGACACTCATCAGGAATTGGTCCTAATACAGGAAAATAGTAGTTTTACACTTAAACAATACAATTCAAGTATCAATTCAATTTTTGTTTGTTCATTATTTGTGATCTTTATAGTCACATGTGTGTGCCCTGTAATAGTGTAGATTTATTCCATTGCGGCCTGAAAACTTGTTTTTTTTTACACAAAGCTGATCGACAGACTCAGGCTGTATACCCTAATGCAGGGGCCCCAAACCCTTCCATGGAGGGCCTAGTGTATGCTGGTTTTTGGTCTTCCCTTCAATTGGAGCCAAATTAGGACCTAGACTGCCAGGTGAGGGGAGATCCTAACCAATTAGTGAGCTATTCCATCAGCCTTGTACAAGGTAAAAGTGAACCTGCATACACTAGGCCCTCCATGGAAGGGTTTGGGGACCCCTGCCCTAATGAATTAACAAGAACATTAAACAAATGTTTTGTTGAATAAAATCAAAGTGTATGCCATTGACCTTGAATGTTAAAGACAATAACCACCTGAGTACGAGCTCTGTGCCATGTTTGAAATTTGCTTGTGCAAGCAACAGGGGTGGGAACAAACTTTGTTCCCATGCTACTATAGTGGGCACTTTGGTAAAGCAATAATGTTATGTGGTTACACAGCCCTCTGCCTGCTACACATGAACACACATACATTAAAGTCTGTGGGGTTTTCAATATCCAGAGAATTATGTGAAAAAGGCAAACGTGTTGGTAACCATACAATTGCCATCTTGTACATCCAACATGGATGTGTGTGTGTGTTTGCACACAGGGCGTGTGATGCGTCAGTGCAGCAGTGTTGGAGTAGTAGTGCTTGTAGTGCTTGTAGTTCTGCTTGCCACTCTCTGCTTTCAGCTACTGCCACCGGATAGCCCTTGGCCCTCAGGGGCGAAAAGAGGAGCAGAGTGTGTAAGCCTCCTCAGCCGGTACATAGCCTCTCCACTGCC
>JACXGM010037468.1:0-11096 GCA_016801145.1 Umbra pygmaea
ACACATGATGATATGGTGCAGACACATGATGATATGGTGCAGACACATGATGATATGGTGCACATACACATGATGATATGGTGCAGACACATGATTAAATATGGTGCACATACACATGATGATATGGTGCAGACACATGATGATATAATGCAGACACATTATGATATGGTGCAGACACATGATGATATGGTGCACAAACACGACATAGTACACAATTTTCAGTAACCCTTTCTGGCTTAATAGCGCCACTTACAACATTTGGCCTAAGATTATGTCAGATTAATGCTGCCTATTATTTAAAACCAATTGATTATCAATTAGCTGGATGTGCTTTTAACCGTTCAGAACAATGAAACACTGTTTTCAGATATTATCACATTACGTTAAAATATGGGTGTTTTAAGAACACCACACATGTTCAAATGTGAAATTCTTTTTTTTTGCTACACGCAATAGCCTGGACACTTTGAATAGATTTGTTTGAAAAAATGCAAACATGACGACCTGATTTGCTGTATGCCAGCTCAAATTTAAGAGCATTCCACATAGATTTCATTTAGTTAAATATGAGGATATTAGCCAGACTCTAAACCCCTCCCCGAAAACTGATTAGTGAAGGTGCTGAAGGATGAAAGGAAAATGGCTTCACAAATTTCCAGTCAGATGCACATTTATTGTAGTAGCGCTTTCAGTCAGTCGACCTTCATCAGAGCACAATGATGAATATGGAAAGTGTACTGAAATAAACATTCTCACCTCGAGATTTCTATTTTGGGGATGGTTTCAGAACAGAGCAGACACTGATATCTGACAGATACATTCCAGCCCTATAATAGATCAATGCTCCAGTGCTTGGCCTGTCAAATCATTAGACAGACTGAGGAACCTGCGGCGGAGAAAGGCACACGTCCTCTGGGCCGCGACAAACTGTTTGCTGGGTGTGCCCGTGTGTTTGTGTGCATGTGTGTTTGTGTTCTCAACAGCAGGCTTGGCGTAGTGACAGTGTAATTCAGCCCTTAGACTTAAATGCCTTGTTTTCCTCATGCTAGAGATGGACCAGCCGTGGGCTGGGAGGAGACAGAGAACAACAATATACTGTACTCAATTCCTTCTCTCTTCTTGTTTTCCTCCTCATGTCCACATTTATCTCTTTCTCTTGTCCCCTCTTATTTCAAACAGTATTTATATTCTATTCTTCACCCCACATTCCTCCAGTTACTTTCTGTTCTATTCTTCCCTTTACTTCGCTGCAGTACTTCCAATTGAGTTCCTATCTGCTCCCTCGACCTGCCGTTGAGCAAGGCTTTCAACCCTGACCTCACTATCCAAAGTATTGTGGGGAGTGTTAGAATCATGAGAGAAAAAAACATTTCTGATTGACACATTATGAAAAATTTAAAAAATATAAGCATCCCTCCTTTCCTTCCTTCCTTGATCTATCTTCTGTCCTTCCTACTATTCATACTTCCTTCCTTCCGACCATTCATGCTTCCTTCATTCTTTCCTACCATTCATACTTTCTTCTTTGCTACACCTCTTTCTCTTACTGTGTTTCGTAACATTAGACTTACCTTCTTCTTTTGTCTTTTTGTGTACATGGCTGAAGGTTTGTAAACAGCAGTATGGGATCTAAGTGGTAGACACGGGAAAGGACAAAAAAGGGCATGATGAAAGAGCCTGTCATCAGGCTTGTGAAGTGAGGAAGCATTTGACATCTAAATCAATGCTTTCAACAAAGCATAAACTCTCATGCCTGCAAGACATACATGCACACAGTTCATACAAACACGCTCACCCAAACACATACACACACTAAAGGAGCATGTCATTAGATGACTGTAAGGACTGCTACATGTAGACAATACTGGCCCTTGTTTGTGTAGGTTTGTGTGTATGTACTGTGGTGCCTATCAATAAGCGCATACTCCAATCAAAGAGTAAGCTGCTTTAATCTGGACTGTCACTAGTTGGATACGGCAATGTTTAGTGTACTAGGCCAGTGTTTCATTAGGGAAATTACAGAGTCGCTGGCTCAAACAGAAAGACAGACAGACACCCACACACTCTTTCTCCAAAATTACTGAAGAATTAAAAGCTCTTCAATGGGCAATTTTGAGTCACGGTTATTCAATTTATTCCAAGAATGTACCACTGTAATTCTACACACTCAGTCACAAATGTGCATGCACACACATAAATACTTTGATACAAGGTCCTACAGTCTGGTAAGGACATATACAAACTCAAGCTGCAGCCTATTTGCAGCCTATGTTTTAAACTCACATGCAACGCATGTGGAAAGGACAACAAGCTTTGACACATTTACAAAGGTAAATCTGGCTACACGTGAACATATATCCTGCTCCCAGTAGAAATCAACCCA
Source organism: Umbra pygmaea (assembly GCA_016801145.1). Taxonomy (NCBI): domain Eukaryota; kingdom Metazoa; phylum Chordata; class Actinopteri; order Esociformes; family Umbridae; genus Umbra; species Umbra pygmaea. The sequence goes on from JACXGM010037468.1 coordinate 2,384, forward strand.
TTACTTTCTCCCCTTGAGGCAGACAACACATAGTAAATATAATTTAATCCTTGTGCAGCTCCCAACAACCTGGGTCTCTTTAACTACCCCTGAGGCTGTTGTAAGGGAGATCCTCAAATGAGTCACCAGTTAGCCGCTGGTCATGATGGCATCCCTTGTCACGTACTCAGTGTGTGCCAACCAGCTGGAGGTCATCCTTTGTTTTATCCCATTTATTTTGCCTCCCAAATGGTCATTTCCAAATCCCCCTGACGCTGCCTTGTCAACAACTCTGCAGGTGCATGATCATCAAAAGGGCTCACATGCTTCCTTCAACCACGTGTCACCAAGCCGTCCGATTCTTATACACCGCTTGTTCAACATGGAAGCTTATATTCACTACATATGAAGAATGTACACATTTGTCCAATATACTTCCGTGATTAAACTCACAGGTGTCTGCACACAAGGAGTCACTGGAGAGTGACATGGCAGGGTATGCTAGTCCGACTTTGCTTCTTCCTTACTCCAGACAGTGGTTTTACATACATATGATTTTCATACATATATAATCATAAATATTCATATAGACCCTTTTCCACTGAGGATTCTAAATCAGTGAGCATGAAAATGAAAGTAACGTGTCCTGATTTCTATTGCCCCATCACACCCATCCAAGTGATTTGAGAGGTTTTTTCCTGGCCCACATTAGATGCAGACAGCCAGGATTACTGGACCCACTGTAATCCAAACACTGCCACAAAAGATCCATGAAGGATCCCATTTCCATTGCTATTCAGACAGCCATAATTCGAGAGGAGGAACATTTTTCTGATTAATCTTTTTTTATTGACTGTGTATTGAGGTCAACACTATTGTTGCCTTCAAACTCTTTACCAAGCTCAGAGAATTTGTTTTGTACACCTGCCTGACCAATTGGAATTTGTACTTCCTAATAATGTGAGGATGGGCAATAAGACGTTATCTACACAGAGTCTAAGTTATCTACACAGAGTCTATGTCGCAATCCCCTCATGTTGTCTATGTGTTTCCTAAGTTTGTTCATTTGAGTTGCTCCCCTGTGTGTCTTGTTGAGTTTTCTACCCTGTGTGTTTTTTTATATCTTATGCTCCCGCTTCACCATTCACATGACCAGATCACATGTTGGAGTGTCATGTTTAGGTATGTGAGTATAGTCGTTTTGCCCCTCGAGGCAGTATTTCTGTAATGTGTCTTTTCGTGAATAAACGCTGTTTATTTTGTGAATGAACCTTTGCGCCTGTCTCTCTTTACAACAGCATTCCACACTACTGCGTTAATTTGTGACAATCTATTGCATTATCTACACAGAATCTAAGACATTAACTACAATGAATCTCAACACTGGGGCTGGAATTATGGGGCCTCACCTTCAATGTCAGCGAAAAAAGGAGATGATTATTGACTTTTGGAATACACCTCAATCCATATTAGCAGAGCTCCAATAGAGGAAGTCAGCTCTTTCATTCCAACACCATATCAGAACCAATACCCTATCAGAACCAAGACCCTTTCATACCAATACCCTATCAGAATCAAGACCCTTTCAGACCAAGACCCTTTCATACCAACTGCCAATCAGAATCAGACTTCTTCAGCATCATCAAGGAGCTTGTGCTTCTCAGCCACATGTTGTTTTTTTGCCTACAGTTAATCGGTTTCTATCAGCAAGCCATCATACTGCTGAACACTTCACCTGTTCCGACCACTTACATTCTCCTCAACCATGCACACACACCCATACAAACAGACACATGTATCTATTTAGGCAAGTACTCTACAATTATTATCACTCCTAATGTTTTCTATTATTAAGTTAATAATTTGTATTATCATTTGAATTTGTATCGTAACTGTATCGTTCATTTTTCTGTAATTGTTAGGCAGGAAACTATGAAAATGATGTTGTGTGGTTTGCCTCATATATCCTGTCCATGTGACTATTAACAATGTAAAACTTGTACATACACAACCACACACAGAGATGAATATTCAGAAAAAGGTTTCGGGTAAGTAGGCCTCGTCACTCATAAATATAAACCCAGCAGTATAGCTTCCTGCGTTCCAGTACCGGCGTGCATCTGATGTTAAGCAGTATTGGTCCCCGGATGGGAGACCAGATGCTGCTGGAATTGGTGTTGGAGGGCCAGTAGGAAGACAATTCTCTTTAGTTGTATCCTGGAGATTCCAATGCCCCCAGGGAAGTGATTTGGGACTTCACCCTGCATAGAGTATCTGTCTTGAAACTCAACATTTTGGCGCCCTAATCCTCCTTTCATGTTGGCTTATTCATCACACTTCACAAGGAAATTATTTCCTGTTTATGTCACAAAAGAAGAACTGATGCTTGCTCTTATGTCACTAAAGTGATGGAAACCACTACTTAACAATGGAACATCTGCGAAGAATGCATAATATTCAGTCCCTCCCCATAATAGATTCAGTAAAATGTGCATCGGGTTAAGTGTTACGTATAATTTTTACAGTGTATTTACAGGTTTGCTTTCCAAATCATATACATATGAGAAGTATACAGGAAGTTAATTTGCAAATACAGTTTACTGAGCTGTTGAATGGTGAATGGAAAATCTACTAGAAACATTTCAACAAATGTCTAGGTCTTAAGTGTATTAAAACCCTAAAACCCTTTAATACAAAGTATACACACACTAGAGGACACAATTGGTTTAACAGTGAAAAAAATCTTAAAATCTTTACCCAAAGATGAATGAAATTCAGATCATAACTCACGGTTTAATTTGCATTAGTTGGCCAAAACAATTCACACAATAAGATAAAACAGTACACACTGTCTTGATTCTAACCAATACAACACAATATGATGGTGTATATATTTGATGCTACTTTCAACAGCCATCATCAAGCCCATTACCAAGGCTACACCACCATTTTAAGATGCAACAAGGTTATAAACATGTTTGTTGTATCTTTCTCCCAGCTGCAAATGAGGCTCATGGTTGTAGAAAGTGGGACATTCAGCTCACTAAAATGACAACCCATTCTCTCAGAATAATACTGCAAACTGCCAAATATTTTTGCAAGATACTCAATTACGGTATTATGATGCAGGACAGGTCTGGATGTTTTCGTGAACATCTACTGTCAGCCGAACAAGTAAAGCAATGGGTCTTGGGCGAACTTGAGAACTTTTTGTAGAATTTGATCCAGAGACAGAGATAGCAACCGTATATAGTTCCCAGTAAGGTGACATGTGAATGAATGGGCAGTGCCATTGAGACAATCTAAATTTTAAATTGGTCAAATTTATTTTGCATGTCAACTGACATGGTTCTATCAGCGTCATCCTGAATCGATAAAGTTGCTTACAAGACTTACTAGTAGTCCACTTGGTGGAACATTAAACTTCATTGGCTGATCCCTTTGAATAACATGTTGGTTATTGGCTTCTTTTCTCTTTTCTCATGACCCGTTGTTCACGTAAGGGTCAGCGAAGTAATCATACTCAAATTGACTATTTCAAAATGAAGGTGGCCTCAGTGGCCTTGCTGTCACTAAAGCAATGTGGAATAATGAGATGTTTTATATGGCCAATATGCCAACCACCTGATTCGAGAAGCTTCAATTGAAATTTCACACAGAAATCCATTTGGCAGCGCTAGGATATAAACTGTTTAATTAAGGGGCAATTCCAAAGGCCGTTGAGGGAAATTATTTTAAATGTGATTGGATGCGTATACTTCTAGAATGCACTTCTGTGCTCTACTGTACACATCATTACCTAAAAAAATCATAGTTTATCAAATGGTGCTAATTGCGCTAACCAGACCCAAATCAACACTTATTTGATCACAAACGGTGATATCCATGTATTTCAATGTAAGCTTCCAGGATCGGCTGTCATTTCGAGGCTAAAATATACAGTCGTTATGACCGTTCTTAGACATGATGCAAACTGGACATACCAACTCCTGGTAGGCCTTGTTGCTATAATAATAATAATAATAACAAAAAAAATTGTTACCAACCCAATTAAGATAGTAAATAGTTGTGAGCTTACTCAAATTGTCACATATAATATTTAAGTCAATCAGTTGGATTGTCATTTACCAGGATTATAACTAATGCACAAGGGGTTTGATGTATAGGCAATATATAAAGCTAGAGCTGTTTTTAGCAGTGGAGGCTGGTGAAACTTAACTAAGGAGGGTCTGCTCATATTACTGTCTGGACTAATAAATGGAATGGAGTTAAACACATTAATACCAGTGTGAGATACCATTACATTTACTCCTTTCCAGGCATTATAAACCTATTCTCCTCAATTAAAGTTCACCAGCCTCCACAGGTTTTTAGGTAAGACTAAGATTTTGACTTCCTACAAAGTTATGTAAAACGTCTGAATTTTTTTATTAAAAGTTTGTATTTTGTAGAATCTGCCATTGGCTCAAATACCCAAAATTATGCTATGCGTTGTTCCTGTTTTTTATCGTCACTGATTATTTTGTCGAATCTGGATTGGATGAAGGCGTTGCTTAAACATGAAGAAATATAACCAATGAGAGATCTGCAGGCGGTTAGCTTAGTTTTGAATTTCCTTTTTGTGCTGTTCAAGGCAGTCCGAATGTAGGCGTATATCATATGGACACAGTAAGCAACTGTCCAAATTAAACGAGATTTAATTATGTTTCAGATATTGAGACAAAAAGTTACCTATGGAAATATGTTTTATTATCTCCAGTTTATCCTGTTTCGAATAAAAATGTAATAATTTGCAATTTCCCAAAAATAAATGCTGTCTCATTCGAGAGGCATGCCAGATCTCAACCAAACACTACAGATCTACAATCGGACTTGACCAACCACTAACAGAATGAGTTTGCTTAGATACAATACCGTACTCTATGTTAACGAGGCTTTAAGCCTTCGTGCGTGTTTTTAGATTGCGCTACGTTTAAGATTTCACTTGTTCACTTTTTGTTTGCATCTGTAATACGCAGCAGTGTTATGGCACACGTAATAATTTTAACATTCTGCGTAATGATGGAGGGGGTGTTGGAGGAGAAGGCAGGGGGAAAAGGAGGAGAGAGATAGAAGTAGGTCAAATCATAAACCTTCTCCCTTCGCGGCAACTGATGTTCCTGCAAAAACTCCCCAGAGCCCCACCGTTTCGCGCGCTCCCCCACGTCAGGCAGGGCCATTGAGATGAAAGGTAATAAAATATTGACTGCATAAAAGTTTAAGTTTTTAATTCCCGATTTTAATGAAACAAAACTGAAATACTGCAATGCAACTCAGATGTCAATTTAGTCTGAACTGTTCCAAATTAGCCTGCATTGCAAAACTGTAGCTATGCTATTTCTTGTCCATAGCGAGTTAGTAGACTGTATTTAGTTTCTCTCCGCCTGCGTTATTCTTATCATTTAACTTTTATTAGCTCCCGTTTATGACAGCCCATTTCTCCCCTTGCCAGTCTGTTGGGTACATTTGTGAAGATAATCGGATTATCGCATTTTCTCTCGGTGAGACTAGTGTGAGGATTGTCACACTTCTGTCATTTTAACCTCACATCTGCTTTCTGAGCGCTGGCTTAAGCTGAGACGTGTGTGTCGCGAGGGAGAGAAGCGTGCCTTACGCAGGAGAGACAGCAGGTCTTCTGGAGCCTTAAGAGTTTAGTACAACACAACAAAAAGCGTTCCATTTGGACTATAGGAGCAACATGGGGACACATGAACATTTCAAAACCACCAACAATATGTTACGTTTTGGCAACTAGGATACCCCGATGAAGACTTCCTAAACGGAAAGAATGTCCTAAGTGAATGGAAGGACTCCGTGTTACTCTGAAACAGCATCACTTGCCTTTCCCCTGGAGAGGATATAGCCTGCCTATCCAAAGCTATGCAAACACAAAATCAGTCTTAAATGGCAGAACTTGAAGTCTCCAGAAATATCAGTTTTGAGAGGGGTAAGGATTTGACTTAATTTTTAATTGGAACATATGTTTCATGGTAGCTTTGTAAGGGCGTATAATCAAACGGCTTAGACCTGGCTGGTCTTTTGCGTGCTTTATTCATTGTCATCTATTATTCTGCACTATTCTTTCTATGGTAATAATGCTTGTGTTTTGTGGTTTTTGTTTCTGTCATCTGAATGTCAAAGGTATGCATTGATATGGAAAACAATTTACTATATTATTGTGAGTGCAGTATCCATGTGTGAATCCACTCTTTTTTACATGATCAAATTTAGCTTTATAATTGACAGAGTTATTCCAGTAATTTTGTATTGGCAAGAAATCTGTTTGTCTCGGTAGAACAGTATGGAACCTCTGTAGAGCGCACGCCCACTCCTCTCTGTGGGTAGCACGCCGCGCAATATAGTGAGAGCGCAGAGCCGGAGCTGTCCTTGGTGCTGCAGCGGAATGCCCAACTATTCATGGCTGGCTGTCGCGAGGGGGCAGAAAATCATTTTTTCCCGCCCTTATCTGACAAGGGTTGCATGTGCGCTTGTTGTTTTACATATGGCCTAGACATTCACGCTGTCAAATTGAACCATATATTCACGCTGTCAAATTGAATCCGATCGATTCAACTATTGTTTTTGATTTTTAAAAAAATGCAAAACGCTTGTCTATATGGGGAACTTAGCCGATCTAAGATAGATTTATCGAACAATGCAACCGTGAGAGAAGATTTGTGCAGCGGCTACGGTCATTCCGTGACTTAAATGTTATTGAAGGAAGACTCCAACCTGGTGTTTGTCTCAAGGTTTTTAGTCTTCCACCGAAATAAATTAAATTGACATAAAACGATGATGATAGTTGTTAATATTGAGTGTTCCAGAGCCTCAAGTAATCTGGATACTAGCTGAACAAATAGCTGAAACCAGTAGTTGAAAGAGAAATGTTCTACATTTGTATAGTTCTGAGGCCCAGTAGCCTACCCTACACATTGTGAAGCTACTTTACTGCAAGCCTTGTCGTTGCTGACATCATCCCATTATAGCTGACCCGAATTACAGCTATAGAAAAACTATGGGGTGAATGCCGGACATGGTGTTGACAGGAATTTTTGACAGACATTTTCATCAACTGTTTGGTTGTAGAGCTGTTATTTAGCGAGTGGATGCCCATGGCCCCTGTTATTAAAGAATAATGTCTGCCTTTGCACTGCTTCACAGGCTGTCAACAGATTGGTGCAACCCCGCACCAAGACAGCAGCCTTAGTGTCAAACTGTCTGCCTCCTCCGTGCTGTGTGTGTTACTGTGTGTATGAGCTACACAGAGAGAGAGGCAGAAAGAGAAAGAGAGAGGCACACTGTTGCTAATCTCCTCCACATGGAGGAAATGGCTTTTTTCATGTCAAATGACTTTTTCTTCCCGCCTTTCCTCTCCTGATGGTGATGAATCACAGCATGGCGCTCTTTGTTCATTTTTCTTTTTCTCATTCACTCTCGTACCCTCTCTTTCACCCAAGGCTCCAGGGTAAACAAGTCAAAAGATGCTAGGCGCTAATATCTTCGTCATACCTTATATTGTCATTTTCATCAGCTATCTACACATGATCTTTTTCCCCTTCATAACCTCTGTTGTTCTATTCTCTGCAATCCTCCACTTCTCTCCTGTTTTCATCTCTATTTACTTCTCCTGTCTTCCAATCGATCCAAGCCTGATGTTTATTGATCGCAAGTGATATTATGTGGTGTTTTGTTAGCTTTGATTTTCCAGGATGTGTGTAGATAATGAGCTTATCTATTTCCCTTGACTGTTACTATGTAAATCAACCCAAAAAAACTTTACTAGTTGAAACCACCCAGAAGCCTGGTCCAATCGATCTCAAACATGTTTTTTTAACAATACCCACGGACAGAACTCTGTGCTGAAGTAAAGATCTGCTTAGGTCTGCTCTCCTGCCTGTTAAGTCTGGGAGTTCAGACGGTTAGCAGGAAAGCTGGGCTCTGCTCCTAGAGGTGTCTCCGTCTCATCCATCTATACAAGCTTTGGGAACAGAGGGGAGAAGAAAGAGGCGATCTGGGAATATTTGAGTTCCAGTACAATTACAAACCCTCTCACTGTCTCCCTCTCTATCCCAACCCCCGTTTTTCTTTGATCTAAAGGCTGGTATATTCCTCTTGGGGAGCTCCCTGTACTACATAACGCTGGCAAATAAATTTAGAGGCTGCGGTAGTGTCATGTTTATTTTTACTCTAGTACGTGTCTTCGTTCCCAGGCCTAAGGGAACCTGGGAATCCATTTGTTGCACACAGTGCACTAAGGGACAACATCAACAGTCCTAATTAGATGCAGACAGAGGGTGTGCGAGATAAGTGTGTTTTTCTTTGTTTTTTTTTTTACTATATATATATATATATAAATATATATAAATAATAATACAGAGATAATATACAATTGTGCTCATAAGTTTGCATACCCTGGTATAAATTGTAAAAGTTTTGCATGGATTTTGACAATATGACTGTTCATGCAAAAAATCAATCACTCAATCAAATTTATTATATAAAGCCCTTTTTACAACAGCAGTTGTCACAAAGTGCTTTGACAGACACCCGGCCCGAGACCCCCAAAAGCAAGCAACACAAGTGATGCACAGTGGCTAGGAAAAACTCCCTAGTAGGAGGGACCTAGGAAGAAACCTAGAGAGAGGCCAGACTCAAGGGGGTGGCCAGTCCTCTTCTGGCTGTACCGGGTGGGGGA